>VAHH01000002.1:0-159263 GCA_013357305.1 Radopholus similis
CGGATCGGCCTAATTCTGGTACCATTCGACTCAGCTCGTCGAGACGCGTCGAATGAGCTATAATTTGTCGATTTGAAATTTTTGAACCGAAAATCCAAAAGGGTCCCCCCTGTGGTTTTTGCCAAATTTGACATGTCATAACTTTGTCCATATTGGTCGGATCGGAAAACTGACCCCGGATTCGTGTTTAGCGCCCAAAAATATCCCATGTATGTGATTTTCAGCAAAAAAACCAAAAAAAAAATTTCAAATCTGGGTAGAGATAACCGACAAGTACCATAAATTTCAGATTTTTAAATTTCAGGCCAGAAGCGGTATCTCTGTAACTCTTGCTCGAATCCCCACGTCATCTCGGCGCACACGCTTGTGCCTGCGAAACCAAGTATTCCGCCTCGCTCGCAATGCAGTTCTCACTTGAATGTGCAGGCCACCTATATTTGCTCTTGCCAAACGGTTGACAGCCTTCACTGCACCATTGAAATATATAATTGTGTATGACTCATTTCAGCGTCTTTGCGTTCACTGCCTCAACGTTCATGCCAACGGCCAGCTGATCCCGCCACACGAACAGCGCTATCCTTTCGCACAATTGGCAGACCAAGCTCGTCTAAGGCTGCAGAATAGTCACGCCAGCAGTCAGCAAGAACAAGCTAAGCTGCATAAGTTGGTTCCGGTGATGGAACGGAACAAGACTTTTGTGCACGAAGTGGCGAATAAAGCACGCCATGCGATCGCGGAGCAAATTGTCGAGTTGTGCAATGCAATGATTCGACGTGGAAATGACATTGTAATGCACATCGATGCTATGGAAGCTGAGAAGCTACAGAAATACGCGCTGGTTGAGCAAGAGCTCAAAATTCTGATGGAAAGATTTAAGAAAGTGGGTGGGCTTGTCAAGTGTCAATGCATCAAATATAAATACGCATATTTAGATCGGCACATTTTCCGAGACTGCACTAGTCACTATGCAGCAAGACCACCCGGGGATGTGTTCCGCAAGTGATTTTGCACAGGGCGTTCTCCAGATGCAGAACAAACGATTGGAAGGTCTCCAACAAGACATCCATTCCACACAGCGGTTGCCCAAGATCACATACCAGTCGGACCTCACACAACTTGTCCAATCGATACGTCTCCTGGGAATAGTCGATGTGGACGGAACAAAAATCTGTCCGCAGCTGACGACACCGCAAAACGCCAAAATGTTCACTTCGGTGCCATTGCCATCACCGACGATGAACAGTCCGGTGGTGAATCCACCTGGCGGTGCGACACTCATTCGCAATCCGAACCCGCTTATCAGACCAAATCTGCATACAGTGAACATCACTGCTTCATCTGCGATGAACCCAGCAGCAGCAGGACAGTGGAACATGCAAATTCCGCCGGTGGGAAATGTCACTGCAGCGACACAAGCACAGTTGGCAGCAGGTCGAATGGCAATTAGCATTCCACAACTTCGTCCGGGTGCGATTTTGCCACACCTGCTTCAGCAACAGCATAACATCATTCAACCAGTGCAGCAAATTCCCTGCTCCTCGACAGCTAATGGCACTCCAACTTCGTCAAACTTCGTCCTTCAACAATCGACTGAACATCAACAACAGGACGTGAACCTTTTGCAGCAGCAGCAGCTTGCCACTTTGCAGCAACAGCAAAGAGAGTACTTGCAGCGACAACAAATGCGACAAGTGCAGCAGCAACGGATGCAGATTTTGCAGCAACAACAGGTGAAAGCGCAACAACAAACAGCACAGCCGAACATGCACCAGCAACAGCAGTTATTGCAGCAACTGCAGGCACAACAGCGTTTGCACCAGCAACAGCAGCAACGGATGCAGCAGATGCAACAAATCCAACAAGGACATGCTGTCGCACAGCGCCAATCCGAACAAGCACAGCACCAGCAGCAATTGGCTGGGGACGGACTACAGGCAAGGATTTTGTTGTTCTGTGGAGGAATCACAAGATCCAATTTAGAATCCACCCATCTTGTTGCGCATACCGAATCCATACAAACACCCCATCCAAGCACAGCAACAACTACCCAATTTACAACAAAGGTAGTTAAATATTTTGCGGCAGAATAAGATAAGTATGCTTCCTTAGCTTGACCCCTGTCGTTTCAAACTGTTCTTCCTCTTCACTTTCAACGCCTCGTTTGATGTCTCCGCTTCAACCGAGCATTTTCATGGGACAGCAAATGATGAATATGAGTTCTCCGCCTGCCTTGTTCAGCACATCTTTGCCGCAAATGCAGATGACGAGTAATGCGCAGGCGCACATTTCTCACGGGGAGAGTCATCCTGCACTGCAGCAACAGACGCAATCCACCCAGCGGAAACAGCAGCAACAGCCAGCCGTGGTTGACTTGGTCGATGAAGATGAAGGCGCTGATCAGGCAAATATCGCGAACAAAACCACCGTTCATTTGGTGTCTATTGGTCGAGATGATTCTGTTCAGCAACACCCTATGCCAAGACTGAAGGCTCAGAGTGTGGCAGCCGATTCAACCGTGAACGCTGGGGGCGGTCTATCGGGTTGGACTTGGTCTTTGAAAGGCAAAGGTTCTAAATTTCTGTTCAGGCGAAGATGCCTCAGCCAGTCCGAGCCCGTCTACCAGCTCAATGGCAGTGAAACGACCACCTCCGCCCCAACAAGAGCAGCCTTGTCCGAAACGCCCGCGCAAGGAAGGTTCAAATGGAGAAATTGTCAGCGAGGGGGAGCGGTCGAACAATTCGCCCTCCACTACCACTCTGGAGAATGAGAGCATAAACGACATTGAGGACCGGAGCCACGGGATTGGTTTGGAAATCCTTTTTTTGGTCATGCATACGAGAAAATGAGTTCAGCAGGCGAAATCAAGGGCGATAGGGCACACACTTCGGCCACCATTTTGAAGGCAGCACTTGGTTCGCCCGGTAAAAATAGCGGTGGGGGAGAAACAGCCAGCCAGCCAGCGGCGCCCAGAACGACGCCAAAGTGTGCTGTCATTTCATCGATGCAACATTTGGTGAACCCCGGCACATCTTCGGCCGGAGTGAATAATGGCCCAACCAGTAATTCTTCGGGTGAGGAAGCCCCCATCGAGAACAGAGAAGAACGGATATCGGATGGCGGAAAAAGTAAGTTGGAAGGCAAAAAGGCAAGTTTGAAAAAATCGACGTTTTTAGGCATTCGTCAAGACGACTACTGGGACGACTATTGCTACGTGTGTTCACAGGGGTGCGACGAAAGCACCGGCTCGTTGGGCTGCTGCGAAGCGTGTCCGCGCGTGTTCCACGCCAATTGTCATGTCCCGATAGTGAATGTTCCTATGGAGGCCTTGCCGTTCGTTTCTTTCAGTGAACTGACCCGGAAATGTGCGTTTTTAAGTGACGATTGGCGCTGCACAATGTGTTTGCCATGCGCTCCACGCGATCAAACCACATCTACGTTTGATGAACAGGACAAACTGGTTAACCAGTTTACACATTTATCGTTGTTAAATTGGGCGTTTTCAGCTCTGCTCCAAAGTCTATTTGGCCTGCTTTGAGGACAACATGAAGGTGGAGCCCTTCCTCAACGAGGTTCCGCATTCGGAGGCGGACTATTACGCCGTGATCAAAAATCCGATTTGGCTGACTTTGATTGGGAAGAAGATTTCGAACGCAGAGTACAAAAATATTTCGGAGGTTTGCGCTGTGCTCGACGTCTAAATTCCTGAAAACAATGTTTCAGTTCATTGAAGACATGAATCTGCTGTTCAGGAATTGCTCCACTTTTAATTCGGTTCGCGCTCTGCATTAATTTTAAATTCATACACACGTTTACAGCAGAATGATCATCTGGCGGAATATGGCAAGGAGATCTATTCGCACTACATAAAGGCAGTGCGCAAACATTTACCCGCATATGAAAAGCAAATTTGGGTGGGAACCATTAAATAATGTGTAAACTGTAAATGCTTTAAATCCATTCTTTGCAGATTTATGTATCGCTCTATTCGAGACATGCTGCGGCTGCCGGGGTGAGTGAAAGGCGAATCTCAATTTTATACTCGTCCTCTCAGAGCGATGAAGAGTCACGTAAACGCACTAGGCGGGGCCTCACCAAATCGCAGACCCCTTCCGACACAGGCAGATGAATGCAAAGGAATTTATTGCTTTTTCAATGATTATGTTAATTTTAGCCAAATTTTGTTTAGCAGAAATCTCGCTTCTGTTTGCCCCTTTACCAACACCTATTGTAATTGTTGGTTGTTTTAAGCTTTTAAGTTTAGTCCTTTAAATGTCAAAGATAAAGTGTCTTTATGCCTTCTTCTGTAACTTCAACTGCGGAATGTGGGTAAATCAAAAACTAAGTGCCATCCATGGCCGATAAGCGAAAATAAAATTGCTTAGGGTTAAATTTTAAATGTTTATTCGCCTTTGAACATATTAAGACATTAAACACGAATTTATCAGTTTATCTCATTAATCAAAAATTCCAGACCACAGGACCATTAGATATCCTCATAAATTTTGGCAGCACAAACATGAGCCATGGCCCTAATGTTGTTATGCCTGTTTGTCGTCCTTGTTCGCTCTTCCTTCGTCATCAGTCCCTTCCGGCAATTTTGTCGCCGCTCTTCCCCATCGCTAATCGTTCCATTCCCAATTTTCCCATCTTACTTTACTTACGTCAATCCCCCGCTCCTCTGCCTGCCGCTTCTTCTCCACCAATAAATGCTTAGGGTCCTATGGGACCCTATATCTATATGCCAGCGGCGGATGGCGCAAGCAAAGGAGCGACTGGCGAGTGAGTAGGTGGGGAGAGAAATGGAAATGGAGTTAGTCGTCCGTCGGCCGGCAAATTTGTCCTCGGTCTGTCCGAGGCAGAAGAAGCGTACGGCAAAGGAAAAGCATGTGAATTTGGGAAATGGAGAAGAGCGGTCGAATGAGCTTCACTCACTGGATTCCCCACATCCCCCTCTCTAACCTTTTGTTGTCCTCCACCGATAAACCTGAAGGCCAAACAGTCGAAAACAGCGGCGGCACAAAGCGAAGAAATCCTTCTTCGCTTCCTTGGGAAAGGCGGCAACGGAGAGGGATGAAGGGCGGTGGCGAATCCGTAAGTGAGTGTGTGCTTGCACACAACAAAAGCATTTCCCATTGCTGCTCCTCATGTCTTTAGGTCTTTACCTACCCATTTGCCATTTTCTTTCGCCAACTAAACGTGAGAAATTTGCTCGACGCTGTAAATTTCCATATCCTTTTTGGCAGCGAACACCTCGAATTGAACATTACCGCTAACCGCTTAAAAATAATGACTGTTTATTTTTCCCTCACAATTTCTTAATTTGCAGCTCAATTCTTTTCACATTCAAGACGCTAACATAAATTTATGGATCGCCTTTCCTGGTATCAAACTGGAGAATCGATGGAAGAAATTTTATGTCAGGCTGGTTCTGTTGGCATTTATGATGGCGACTTGAAACAGGTTAGAGATAAGTTCTCGTTAATAAACGTTGGCTCTATTTAAGTCATCCTTCGAACAAGGGACAGTTTCGCTCACCTATCAACGTGTCATCTGGGCAGACTCCACAGATCCGGTACTCTTCAAGATTTTAATGATCATTCACTCCCATTCAGGATTGCCGTCTGGTGCTCCATCACTCTTTGGTGCAAAGGATCGACAAAATACACAAGACAATGTTCGGACGGGGAGGAAAGATCATTGTCAGCGTCAAAACTCTGCCGCAGGGGCATCTGCAGGGCCCAGTTGCAGCCAGCGGTACACATTCACTGCGATTTGTGTTCCGAAATGGTGGCGAAGATGACGTGAGTTAATTTAAATTTGTGAATTGGCATTGTATTTTCATCATACTATCTCCAAAAATAAAAAACATATCTCCGTAATTAATAATTATTACTTTATTACTCATCCATTTCCCATTTAAGTTTTACAAGCGTTATGTGGATGCATTGAGCCGACAAATGTGGCAGCGGACGTCATCCAGCTCCAGTTCGGCCAGTTCGTCGAGGAATAGCGCACAACAGCACCATCTCGGCACCGCAGGCACAATCGGACCGCCACGCAGTGTGGGCATCCTAGGCATTGAGAAGCGACTGGCAGAGCAGCACCAGCGGACGCATGAACATATCAGCGAGGTGAATAAATTAGATTTATTGGCCAACAATGTTGCATGCTGGATTTAAGGCTTTTGAAGACATGAGCAAGTTGATGGACCAGGCGAGAGAAATGGTTGTGCTTTCGAAGAATATCACTGATCGACTGAAACAGAAAAAAGGCGAAATCTCAGATGACGAGGTTTGTCCCTGTTGTATTTTACAATAAACTACTCGGTACTCGCCTGTTCAGACAGTTCGATTGAAGACTCATTTGCTCTCTTTGGGAGTGAGCGATCCAGTCACAAAATCGACATTTGGTGCAGGTGCTGTGTTTTTCGAGAAGTTGGCACTAGAAATCACCGATATTTTGTTCGAGCCATTGCGAGAATATGGCGGCACGATGACATTGCCGGATGCGTATTGTCGCGTGAATCGTGCCCGAGGACTAGAACTTATTTCTCCAGAGGACTTGCTGAACGCCTGTCAAAAGCTCGACAAAGTGGATTCACCAATATGGTTTGAACGCGAGACTAATATTCCAATTTAACATTCCAAAAATTCCAGCCTGTACACATTTAGCAATGATGTTACAGTGATTCAATTGCGATCGCTCAACGCCATCCAAGTGATGGACGATGTAGTTCAGATGGTCGAGTCGGCAGGCTGTATGGATGCAAATCGGCTGGCAAGGGAGTCGAATATTTCGCTGGTGCTGGCCACCGAACGGTTTGCACAGTATTTCAAGTGAGCGCCCAAATGGAATGCTTTTGCAGGCTCCTAGCCGGCGAAGAGCAGAGCAGACTGTGCCGCGACGACACCATCGAGGGTCTCTTCTTCTACCCGAACAAATTTCCCAGCATAGAGTTGACAACAGAAAGCAATTCACAATCAGCTACGCACTTATCGCCGAAAGTTGACGGGTCACCATTAGCTCCAGAAAAGAACTAGCCCATAATCCTGCTCTCAAACTTGCACTTGACCGTTTTGTTTCTAAATAAAAAGTTTTGTTAATTAATTCGTTCATAAATCAAAGTCACTAACAGTTATCGATGAAAAATACAGCCAAGAGGCCGATTGGGCACATTAGTGGCTTAGGTGTGGAATCGACATTAATAACTTAATAAGTTCGTTTGAATTTGGCACGTACAAATGGAAATTAATCCAATGCGCGCTTTACGAGTTTACGAAGATTAAACATTAAAATATGAACATATTTGGCGCCAAAACTTGGAGGCATTCATATGTAACTTTGCACATTGATCATTCTTAACTTTGTAATTAATAGGATCAACAAATATTTTAAAAGGAACTCGATCTATTAAAATGTCATTTGCCAACAAAAATGCAACAATTCCTGTTCGGAACAACTTTCTCGACGCCAGCAGCATCTACTCGACTGGGGACATTTCCGACATTTTATCTGGCGGTTCTAATTCATCCTTCTCAAATGATCAGCAGCATCCATTTTCGACACTGCAATTTCTGGACCGAAGTGATCTCCTTGTGAAACGTAGACTTTCGAATTTTTGTTTATCAACGTAATTCAAAATTCAATTGCAGTTTCACGTATCATTTTCGAGGACTTCCACAGTCACATTCTCACACTCAACAACGATCATTATGAAAGCCAAGGATCTAAGGAGGATGCATTTGTGAAAGTCATGCAGAGGTTTGCAGAGATTTGCGAGATTGGAGTCAAGGGCATCGAAAGGGTTTGCACTGAAGGCGCTCAAATGGACCAACACTCGCGAATGATGACCAACCAGCTGTCGCTAGAGCGAGCCGCTTACGTTCTGATGGTGAAGATTCTGGACTCGAACAAGTTGCTCAAAAACAACGAGGATCTGGTTGGCCATTAACCGCAGTCCAGTTCACACTGAAGTGGCCGTGTTTAGGCCTCCACATCGCATCTCACAAAGCTCTTTCGTGAAAGCGAGGAGTTTAGAAGAATATCCACTCTGCTGCTCTGGAATGAGGAGAACTCGGTCCTCTACCCAACGGCCTTCAGCAAAATCGAGGACGAAGATGCGCACAAACTCTCCGAACTAGACAACATCTAGTGATAATTTGCCGTTGGATTGGCGTTCAATTTGATTGCTCCATTCCAGTGCTTGCACCAAAATCCGCGGTCCAATCCACATTGACTCTTGTTTCGTTGACCGGATTGCCGCCGAAGACGAGGAAGCAGTGCAGACACTGAACCGGGTCATCTTCTCGCTCCTCCGATCTGGGAGGCTCAGCGACGCCAAAACTCTGCTCGAAAATGTTGACTTCTCCGTTTTGTCCACATTCGTCATCGTGCGCGAGTTCCTCACGACTCCGCAACTCTCGCCGCTTGACCAGTTCGATGACAATTTCAATTTAGCAAAATCACGCCTATTCCTCAAACAAACTGCGCGCAGCCTCATACCAATGGTATGACCAACCAAAAGGCGCATCTTATCTGCAAAACATTTGCCAAGGACGATGAGCGCATCCACAGCATGGACCAGTGTATCTGGGCCACACTCGGCGGCCATTTGCCTACGCTCCTTGCACACGCGCAGTGCACAGAGGATCGACTCTGGGCATATTTGAGTTGTGCTGCCGAGGCACTGTTGGACAAAGAGTTGCTCAATGTACACGCCAAATTGGACGACGAAGTGAATTTGTTGGCGCTAGATTTTGCAAAGGCGCAGGAGGACTTGCCCACCAACGCGCACTCAATATTCACAGAATTGCGCAACGTACACGCGCAAATAATAATTAAAATTTCCCCGCTGGATGTTTTCAGAGCGAGCACAGCCCCTACTACGCACTGTTCGAGTACTTGGCGCTGGAGAAGTGGGAAACGGCCGCGCTGTTCATCCACGACTATGTGGCCGGCAGGGAGAATGTGCCGGCGCACGAGCTGCGTTTCTTCGTCCATCTGCTGATTGCGCAAAAACTCACCGGCCGGGGCTGCGACCCGCGAGTCATGGACGCCCTGGTGGACAAGTACGCCTCGGTGCTCGCGCAGATGAAGCTGAACGCGAATATCCCGTTCTACCTGTTTCACCTGTCGGAGGACCTGTCCACACAGCGCATGCTCGATTTCCTCATGGGTCAGCGCAATTTCTGAATTTTTATTGCTGCCCCTTTTCTAGAAGTCACGTTTGAGCCGGAGCAGAAAGAAATGCTGAACGGAGCACTGGCTGTTGGCTTCGACGTTCCCAATCTGTGCCGAGATGTGTTCCAACGCTACAAGAACAAGTACAGAATCGACGCGGGGCAGAACAATGCCAAGTCGGCGGAAGAGCTGCTGCGCGCCTGGAAATGGCTCACCTACTGCGGGACGGAGACCGTCTGGGACGCGATCATCGAGGCGAACTATTTGCTGCGGAAGCTCTTCCGTGAGTGCCCCCGTGAAGAGCCAACAAACACGCTCATTTTCCCGCAGTGAGCAATCTGATGACCGAAGCGATCGAGTTGATGCGGATGGCTCCCGAAAGCCTGGCGACGATTGCCATAGAGACCTTCCAGACGGAGTTCCCTGACCGCGAAGTTCCGGACCGGCTGAACGACGCGAGACGCGAATTCGAGTGCTACCAACTGTACTTCGAGTCGATCAGTCGGTACAGCGAGTGGCAAAAGCACGTGGAGGGCAGCCAAGCGCCCGAACTGCCAAGCAAGTTGAGCGACGAGCGCTGGGCGCGGATGGACATTCGGCGCCGGACCGAGTACGAGTTGGGCGTGCAAAAGGCGCACGACTGTCTGCAAAAGTACTACCGACTCGTCGAGCTGTACAAAAAGGTGCGAAAGAGGTCAAATAAAGTATAATAAAATACTGCTCCAGCGTGCCGTCGAGATATTGGAGAACGTGCTGAAGATGTCGGGCGGTTGGCTAGTCACGATTTCGTTAACACACGACGAATCTGCGGACCCTGAGGTGCGAGAACGGGCCGCCGACTTTGTGCAGATCCGCAAGGAGTACCTGGCCAATTTGCTGCAGCTGCTCGTGGACATCCACCAGCGCTCGGACGAGCCCATGTGCGTGCTGGAAGTGGGGGCGCTGATCATGGACCCGCGGTACAATTTGCATCGGGCGTTGGACAAACAGAGGCTGCAAAAGCTGCTCGAACTGATCTCCCGCGCCGGCTCTGCGCTTCTTTCCTGAACGAAGAACATCTCCATCGCCTATTTAATTTATATGCTGCCCTGATTTGTCTGTCACTAAAGTTGATCCCGATAAAAAGTTGTTGTTTTTCCTTGGCACTTCTGAAGACGAGTTCCCTCTTCAAGTCAATTACATAAATCTTCGCCCATTAATTCAAACATTGTACCCAGTTTAGTCACTTATTTTGACTGGAAATGGACCGTTCGGTCAGTCGGATCGTCGCTGGCACCAACGAGAGTCAGCTGAATATCCGTGACGACGTGTGCGACGACGACGACGAATTCTTCAACACCGAATCTGCTCCAATAGCGCCAATAGGCGACGCACGGGACAACAGCAATGACGAGGTCGAGGTTGCACAGCAATGTTCGCCGGGTAAAATAATGCACAGATGCACTTAGTTGAGACCAAATTTTCAACTTAGATGGCAACTTCGTTGAAAGGAACAAGGAGAATGACGTTCCCGTTCAGCAGGCTGCGTGCGCCCTCTCTTCTGCCTCCTCGCGACGCCATCAGTCCAATTTGTCGCGGATCTCCGAGGCGCCGGATGACGAATTTTCCTTCTCGTTCAAGCGCGGAGGTACACTCCCATTTGGGAATCAGGCGGAGTTGAGAATTGCACAGAGAATGCGGTGCAAATGCTGGACATGGATCACGAGGAGTGGCGCAGACAGAACCACCTCCGGCTGCCGTCGATCTCGTTCCACGCGTCGCGCTACTCGATGAAGCACAGCTGGGAAGAGAGCGCTCTCCGCCACCAAAACGCCACACTGCCCTTCACGCACTTTGCCCGCTCAGAACTGGACATCAGTCAATGCCAGGTCAGGTTCAGACACGACAATCAACATTTACGCATTAGAGCGAAGTCGCTTCAAAATTATTAAACATCGGAATTCAACTTCCAGATCCCGTCCAGAAACAGTGGGGGCGGTGGTGGGTCCCCGCTCAGCCATCAAGACAACTCTCCGATTTCACTTCCCGACAAGCCAGAGCAACGAGAACACAATTCGCCCAAGTCTTCCGCCCCAAAATCAGCCGCCAAGCCGTTCATTTCGTCCAATCGGTTCAGTCTGTACTTTGGATTTCGCCGACTGGGCGTGGACTGCGAAGAGACTGTGCTGGTGCACAACATCCATCCGGAGAGGGAGCGCATCCAGATCAAGTGCCGGCTCAAAAAGCCAACGGCCGGTGCGCGACAATTCTTCAAAGTGGGTCGGGGAAAGGGACAACATTTGTCTATATTCTGTGGCTCACAGCTCCTATTTCCACCCGAGCATGGCGTGGTCCTGGAACCGGAGCAGTATCTGCGAGTGGCCGTCGCGTTCATGCCCGAGGAGGTCATCCCCTACGAGAACGTTTTGTTAATCGAGTGCAAGTCCGCCCACAAACAGGTCCAAACGTTCGCGGTGAGCATTTTTTAAGTTATGCTCAATTTTCAAATGAAATTGCAGCTCCTTTTACACGGCTTTGGTGGGCGTTCCGTGGTCGAGCCGGTCCAGCACGACTCCGCAATGCCGCTGCCCCTGTCCGCCAATGGCCAGTACCAGCTGGTCGTGAAGTCGCTGGCCAAGTTCCGCTTCGGACTGAAGAATCGCGGGAATCGTGGCGCGTTCGCGACCATTTGTGTGCAGGACCGGAACGGGGAGCCCATTGAGTCGCAAGTTATCGTGAGCATGCGCAACATGCTGCTGGGCAAGCCAGGCGGGGTGGACGACTGCACCAAGGTCAGAACTGACTAAGGCACCTCCTATCCGCTTCTGCAGGTCGTGGTCATTCGGTACGTGGGCAACATCTTGGGCGAGGACGGCCAAAAGGTGGCGGCTGAGAGACAGCACGGCTCCTTCCCCCCATCCGCCACTCAGTCGTTGTCCGACCTGCACCGCGAGATCTCGCTCCGGATCGTTGTTTTCTGGGGCGAGGAGCGGCAGAGACAGCGCCTGAAGCAGTTGGAGAACAAGACGGGCGGACGCATCACCAACTTCGGGCGCAGCTTCACGCTGGCCAATTTCTGCGGCGAAAACGAGGTCTGGGCCCAGACCCCGCAGGAGCGACACATCAGCGAGGAGGAGTTCTACTGCTTCGAGGCAGACACGCGCATCACGTTCATCAATGTGCGTCTTCTATACATAGGGCGTTGTTCTATTCTTCATCAGGGAATTTTGTTATGTTCCGTTTGAGGTGCTGGAACGGACCGCTGCGCTGGCGGAGAGGCCGCCCTCTTCAATGGCGCCCGTGCAGAGGACCTGTTCCGCGATGTCGCTCGCCTCCGCCTCCAGTGCTGCACAGCGCGAGTTGCGGGCGCACCAGACCATCGTGGAGATGGATCCGGACAACACTCTGGTAGGCGGGGCGGAACAGCTGGCCAACGAAGACGACACCCTCACTTGATTCCTGGACAGACACACTCACTTATTATGTATTTCAAGCGGAAAACAGATTGACCTTTGTTATGTTTAATTTTGAAATTGTTTTAGTACCCGTTTATGATCTTCAAATGGAAAATGTACGCTTATAAATGTTTTGGATTGGTGGAGGATGCAACAGCCACGAGCTTGTGGTGATGAGTGCGTGACCTCGATCGAATCCCCTTGTCTTGGGAGGTCAGCAGAAGGAACACGTTTTGCGGCACTCCCGCCTCATGCTACCCGCGGAGGCGGTGCACAGTTTGGCGTTGTTGGCCAGCCAAGTCGCGCAATGCGGTTGTGCGTCTTCGCACTGCTGTTGTTGAACAGTAGCAGTAGTGCCAGTTTCGTCTGGGCGCGCTGCAACGGGCGCAGTGGGCAGCGAACGTCGGAAGGCGCCACCGCCTTCACTGGAGGAAACGGTCTCCAGCACGACCAGAACCCCATCAAAAGTCTCTCGGGCAGTCGGGATTAACTGTGCTCGCTCCAACACGAAGCCGTTCCAAGCTGAAGTTTGGAATTTGCATTTGCATGACGGTGCAGCACAATTTCTCACACCAATACGAAGGGCGCAATTCCACTGTGTACGTGTATCTGCGGAATTGACCAACCACAGTTAGTCAAAGGCTCAAGTGCGCTTTACTTGATCTTTGCCGTCTCCTTGGCCCAATCCGAGCTCCCTCCCGTGTAGGCATCTGCGTGTGGATTGTAGTGACATTAATACTAATCCCAGTCAAACAAACAGATTGTCTCCGGCCCAGTCCCGTACTGGTAGTTCGTCCCGAATTTGTCCGCTATCGCCGTTACGGCACGTCGTGCGACTGATTTCTGGAAAGATTAGCCCCATTTATTAAAAGTAGTGATTTGGCCCAACCAATTCCTCCACGTCCGCCGGATACGAGTGCTTCTGGTGCGAGAATGGGTAGATCCACAGCTGCGAGTAGGCGTGCATCGTGATCAGCGCCGGAATGCGTCCGCGCAGATCTGAGCTCAAAATGGCGTCGCGTACAGCCCGCGATTCCGGCTCCGAAAAGGAACCGGCGCCGTGGAAGATCTCCGAGCAAGGGAAGAAGCTGGTGCCACCCTCTTTGGAGCAAAGGGGATTCAAGAAAAGTTTGTTTGGTTGCCGACCTGCAAATTTGAAGTCAAAGTTCCTGTTCAGGTCCACACCCTTGCAGCACCGCTGTTGGTTCGTCCGATCGGTGGCACAGCGCTCTTTTGAGCGATTCTTGCGCCACATCCGCACCGCAGGATTCCGAGGCTCAGAGCGCGTGTATTCGTAGCCATCGGAAAACAGTGGAAGTTAAATGAATGGGTCGGTTGAATGTGGATTACCAGGGTTCAGACAGGGAAACACCAAAATGTCCACTCGGTCCAGACAGTGCAGCAGACGCTGGTCTTGGCCGAGACGCAGTTGATTGGCGATCTGCATAGCGACATTAAATGATTACTAGTCTCAGCCCTATTGGGAAATGGGAAACTCACGTAATAGATGAAATAGACGCCGGTGTGGATCTGATGAATGTAGAGACTACCTAATTTCATTTCCAGATGAGTTCAATAGCCCACCGAGGTCCACTCGCGGGCATGAATGCCGGCGTCGATCCACGCCACTGGGCGGTGTGGGTCCTTTGGGTTGCCGAACTGGATGCCCTGGATTGGACGTCCCTCCACCGTCCATCCGATGGTGCGCAGCTGTGCCCTGGTCGGCATCGCCATTTGGATGCGCTGCATGAACGCCAGTATCTCCGCGTAGTCGTGGTAGTCGCCCATCCGCAGACCGAAACTGTCGAAGTGCGAGTCGAGCTCATCGCGCAAAATGGGCTGCTCGTCCCCGTGTTGGCGCATTTTAGCCAATTTCATCCTGGCCGTCGGCAAAATCTCTTTCTCCTCGATCAGCCTGCAAATTGGTGCCTGAGATTCCGGGCTTTTTCACAGCCTCACTTGGACAAGTCATCAACGAGCACTTTTGCATCCACGTGGAATTTGCGCAAAAATTCGAGGAATTGCATCCCGTTGTGCAGCACATCTACCATCACATCTGGCAGAGGAAGGGAACATGTTTTGCGAGTTATTTGAGCCGGCCAAGGGCCAACCCGCTGTTGAGTTCACTCCCGGCGGCGGCCTCCAGAAGTCGATCACCCCCTGCTGTTCCATTCGGTTCAGTTCGGCCAATTGTTCCGCAGATCCCGGCTTGATCTGGTAGACCTGTACCAAAGGGTGCATTTTTTGACTGTGATGTCGGCCCACCTTGAATCGTCCATTTGCGTAGTTGTCATTTGCGTGGACGGACAACAGCAAAATGGCGAAACTGGCCAGGAGCTCAACAATTGGATCGAACATACCAATTACCAGATTTTCGGCTGAAAGAGAGAGACAAGATGATTGAAAAGGTTGGTTGTTTCTTATTTGTTTCCGATGGGAAAGTAAGTTAACGGGTAAAATGAATGATGTGCACCCCTTTGGCTAGACAAGTAGGTGTAATCATTGGTGAACGCGTAGATTGGGAGGCAACAACTAAAGAATTCGTGCGAAGATGGTCTGTTGCTGGTGTGCTGATGAACGAACGGGTCCGTCGACGGTCGGTGGCGCACACTCAATTATTCATTTTTCTGCCGTGCGCTGTTGGCGGCGAGCGGCGGTTCTTTCTTTTCTTCTTCTTCGCCTTAACGATCGTCTTGTTCGCTTGAATCGAACTGCGAGACGATCGTTCGCCGAGTCCCGAACGGGCAGCAAAAGAATGGAATGGGGTGGTTTGGCGCAAATGCGCAAACCAATAATGGGCCCATTCATCGCTGCGCACTCATTAGTTTTACACAGCGCCCGCCTCCATTGTTGTTAAACAAAAAGCATTCCAAAAGACGACAATCAACCAGTCACCCACACTGACCCAAAGAAAATGTGCAAACAAATATCAGTTTGATCGAACGACGATAGGGGAAAAAGGTCGATAAATGGCTATGGGAGGGGAGAACCGTCATTTAAACATTTTTTATAGGCCCCAATTAGGTGCTAAACAACCGCTCCTGCTTTCTTACAGCATGCGCGCATTTCTCTCCCCCACTGGAACAGAGAACAGGACGGAGAACTGGACTGGTTTGAAACATCCACAGCCCCAAACAACAGCCCCAAACATTGGAGCATACTGAAGAATTAATGAATGACCTTTTTGTAGCACAAACGTCAGATTTTTAATATAATTATAATCAACAAAATTGGCTTGCTTAACACAACAGATATCATGCTTCGGACTCTCCGCATGCATCCATAATTTGTTAGATATCCGAATCATCGCTGCTGCTCTCCTCCTCTTCTGCAGCAGCAGCTGGTTGTTGTTGCCCTCCCTCGTCTTCTGCATTCGCCTCTTCATTGCTATCGTTCTCTTCGCCGTTGCTTTGTTGTTCCATTTCCTGGCACATACCTTTGAATCGCAACAAAGAGACAGAGGGAATTTGCGTCCAAAAAACAGTGCAAATGATGGTCGTTTTCATCAGATCTTTATATAAGTATTGATTTTTCAAATGATCAAATAAATTACATAACAACGAGCAGAAAGCGGACAGGAGGATTCAGATGGAGACGATTAAAATGATAAACCAATATTTAAGGGAAACATGCCAATTTGGGAAGCAATGTTCGATAAATCCAAAATCAAATTTGACTCAGAAGAAGCTGTACGAGGTGTCCTTGTTATTCGGAGACGCAGCAGCAGCGAATGGGAAGAAGCCGTTGTTGTTGTCCTGGCCTTCGTGGTTCCCTTGACTCGCAAACCCAAAATCGAAGTGATAAGGGCTGTTCCCATTCGAATTGTGAGGAGCGTTCGGCTTTCCGAAGATGTTGAAGATATCGTCGTTGGCGGCATCAGCATCACCAGTTTCAGTGTCTGGGATGTTTTTGAAGAAGGAGGACTGGAGGAAGTTGTGGTGTTCTTCGTTCGGACCATCGTCTTCGCCATCGGGCTCATTGGCGACCTGTTGCCCCAGTTCCCCGCCAATTCCATTAACCTCAATTTTTGAATATTTTGCAATGTATTTGTATTATTGCCGAATATTGCCTGCTTCGGTTGATTTGCGGCCGACTTCTCCTTGTTAGCTGAGTTTGCTCTTCCTTTGGCGCTCTCAACCGGATCCACCTCCATCAAGCCCTCCTCCTCCTCCTCCCCTTCGTTCTCGCTTTGCTGCTTCTCCTCCATCTCCTCTTCTCCCTCCGCTTCATTCCCCTCATTCTGCTCCTCCCCCTCCTCTTCGTCAATAACCACATGCTTTTCCGGTCGTTCGTCTTTGGATTCTGCATTGTCCATCTGCACCTCGCCATTGTCTCCGTCAGCATTTGCATTTTCGTCGATCTGCGAGTCCTCCAAGAAAACCTGCTCGTCGTTGTTCTTCAACTGTTTGAGCTCCTCCGCCAGATTCTTCGCTCTTTTCTTCTCGGTGACCACCATGTGCAGCATCTTGTTCGATTTCACGTAATAAGTGGCCAGTGTGATGCAAAACTTTTTGAACGACAACTTCTGGTGCTGCCCCACTGAGTGGCAAATGATGTGTCAGTCAGCTGCTCAGTCATTTGAGCGGGGACGACTTACAGAGTTCCTTTTGCGAATTGATGGTGTTTTGGCACTCGTTAATCTTCTCCTTGATCTGCTGATGCTCATTCTCGTACTTCTGGAGATCCTGCAGCATTTCACGCTTTTCCGGCAGCCATGGCGAATCCGCCACTTCCGCATTGAACTCAGCCAGTTGCTGGCGTGCATTTGAGAGTTCCGAATCGAAATTTGACTGAACACTTGCTGTTCTCCGTTAACCAGATTCTACAGGAATACCTGTTGTTCGCCGACGAACTTCTTGAAATCGGCCACTTGTGCACGCTTCTGTTTGAGTTCGATCTTTGCCCTGTGCCCAACAATGTTTGATACCGAGTGTTTTGCCCTCCACCAACTTGAGAGCGGAATTCGAGGCATGCTCATTTGCCCTGGCGAGATCTTCAATGCGCTGCTTCAACGTCGCTCTCAATGAACACTCGTGATCACGCTCTTGGCGCACGCGTTCCAAGTTCTGCGTGATTTCTGGAAGTCCAATTGAAGAATAAACATCGCACATCCCATTGCAATTACTTTTATTGGCGATTTTAGCCATGGCAATTTTGGCCTGAAGCGCTTCTTTCTCCGCAACTAAATGTGAATTGATTGTTCTATGAGACATGGGAATGAAAAACCAACTTGCTTCCTGGATCATTAAGTAAAGATCTTCGGGTTCTTGCCCACCCTGCGCCATTTTACGATCGACCTTTTTTTATCTCACTTAACACAAAATATTAATACAATATTTTACGCTTTAAGCGTTTACAATAGCTGAAAGGGGATCTCTGATTAGTGATTACTAATTATTGACTATGATTAAACTTAAACTAAAGATAAACTAAACATTTGCATTTTGCAGCCGACTAAAATACAATAAAATAGTTTAACTTTCTAAACGCTTAATAATTGATAAAGTATTATGTTCTTTGAAAAAAAAAATGTTTATCGTATACATCGCATATATGCATCATAATTACATAAATAAATGGTTCAGATTGACTTAAAGCGGTATGTATTCTTCTATCTCTGTTTCTAGTTCAACTGATTGCGGCCCCAGGCAGTCTTGCTTTTCACCTTCAAGGCATGGTTCTCCATCTTCAGGTCGAGCAAATTCTTGCGTTTGCACTTCAAGGCCAGGTCACAGGACTCAATGATGGCTATCTTGACAATTGGTGAAATATCTGGACAATCCACAGTGGCAACGAAGTGCTTCTGCATTTCAACCATTTCATCTTGTGTCTGCCGATATTCCTGTTCGGCAAGAACAACTGAAACGATGGAATTGTATTTGCCACAAATTAAAAGGCAATCACTTCCACTCTTCGTTTCATTGATCTGCTGGTTGATGTCGCGTCTGAACTTCTCCAGATTTCCGAGTTGTTCCTAGGAGTTGACTCCGGATTTGGATTCTATTAGTTAGAAACAAAAACCTCTTCGGATATGTAGATCTGCTTGTAGACCTCAAACAACTCCTTGAATTGCATAATGCGTTGGGCATTGAACTTCTGGAAGTTTGAGGATACACCGCGAATATGTTCGTTCCGGAGCTTCGAAAGTTCTTCCTTCGCCCTGAAGTTTGTATACGAATTGACAATTGACATTGGTCTCCAGATTTTCCAAACTCACTGTTTGATGGCCTCTTCATTCTTTTTCAGCACGACTTTCAGAATATTCAATTTCTGTTCTTCAAAGTCCCGTTCTGCACTTTCCTCCACAAGCAGTTTCTGCTCTGAAATGTTTGGTAAGGAATTACCTAGGTATTATAAGTTGTCAGTCTAGATCTTACGATTCTCATAATCCATGGTTTTCTTTTTGCTCTCTCCTTCTAACTCCACAATGTTTTGTTTCAACTGAGCAATCGCTGAATATAGAAACGACAAAAATAAAACAGATGCGAGTTTCAAAGTTCAGACCTTTGACCAATTGCTCCTTCATTTCCTTAGGTGTGAAACTCATTTGATAGGTATTTTTGAAATTATAATACTAATTTATTAATTAATAACAACTCCCTAAAACAAATGGAAAATTGTGTTTGATCTTTGATGTACTGCTTGTATTATATGTAGATTTATCTAAAATAAAAACAGACTAGGTAACCCCTATAAATATTTATTAAATATAATTAATTCTTTTTATTACCTAGCACCCTAGCAGTCAGTCCTTTGTCGAATTTTTTACATACAATATACAACCAAATTTTTGGCATACACTTTTTACTTCCGCCGATTTGAATTTTTCTCCGCAATCCATTTTAGGAGGTTTATGTATTTCCTCCACCGAGTCGGGTCTTACGATTAATATAATTTTTCGTCACGCGCCAATTGGAAACTTTCCGCAGTACCACATTTCATTATCCCCTCTTCAATTCATTGATGAGAAGTGACGACCTGAACTTGCAGCCCCAATATCTTTGCTCTCTTTTTAAACTATGCTTTGGACGGGTGAGAATTTTAGAATCCGTGAAATAACATTCAATAATTACGCGACTGCGACTGAGCGTGGGCTGTGTGGCGTTGTGAAAGGGGCAGTGGGCAGGGTACCAAGTGAGATATGGGTCCTTAGGTATGGGCAATTTCTTCAACAATCTTCTCCCTTTGAGGCTAAAGGGGTTTTTCAAATCAAAATTTAATTTAGGCTAAACACAGGTTTTTATTATTTGTGCAATTAGACAAATTAAAAAAAACAAAATTGGCTTGCTTAACACAACAGATATCATGCTTCGGACTCTCCGCATGCATCCATAATTTGTTAGATATCCGAATCATCGCTGCTGCTCTCCTCCTCTTCTGCAGCAGCAGCTGGTTGTTGTTGCCCTCCCTCGTCTTCTGCATTCGCCTCTTCATTGCTATCGTTCTCTTCGCCGTTGCTTTGTTGTTCCATTTCCTGGCGTCCATCGCCCTCCTCTTCCCCAGACGACCGTTGTTCTCTTCCATCCCCACGCCCAGCAACATTGTGTTGTTCTCCTTCGCTTTCATTATGCTCATCATCGTCAGCAGCAGCAGGTGATTGGGTGGGCGAAGAAGCAGGCGATGAGTGAGCAGAATCTATAAAAATAAATGCCAATCAAAAAAAATGAGAAAAATACCGTTGGCCTGTTGTTCTTCCACTTCCTCTTGCTGTTCCGATCCGCTTTTCTCCTCTTCTTCTTGATCCGAATCCACCACCATTCGAGATTTTCTTTTGAGTTCCGTTTTCTCAAACGCACCTTCTTCATCAGTTCCAGCTTGCTTATCGCAATGACCCTCTTCCTCATCGCTCTTTTGCAGCGCTGGTGAACGGGTCGGAGATGGCGATGACGATGAGGAAGATGAGAGGTACGCCTTGCTCTTGACTGAAAACAAATAAACTGTAAAGCTAAACCATTTATATTCACTTTTGCTGCGCATTCTGGCTGGAACTTGTTCGTCCAACTCACGGTCTCGTGCCCTGCGCTCCGACGCTTTAAGCTTCTTGCGTTTTCGTTCATGCGACGGCCCAGCCTGGTCCCCTTCGTCCGAACTGGCGCTGAATTCTCCACCGGGGCGTCCTTGGCCTTTTGCTTTTTTGCGCGCCTCGTCATTTTCGTATTCGCCCAGATCCGAGCTGTCGTCGTTGACAAAGTCCTCAGTTTCGCCCTCCTTTCGCTTCCTGCCCGTCACGCGCACCTTCTTCTCCTCTTTGAGTTCTTTCAGTCGAAGAAGCTCCTTAGTCTGTTCCACGTAGAATTGGCGCAACTTCGTCTTCTCCTCCAACTTTCTCATCAGTTCTTGCTGCCGTTCTCGTTCCTTCTCCGCTTCCTCCTCCAATATGCGGCGCCGCTGCTCCTCCTGTTGCTCCCGCTGATGGCGTTCTTCTTCGTCCTTCGCCTGCGCCCTTTGCAAACACATGCGCGCCTGTTTGAGCAGATCGACACAGTTCTGTGCCTCGTTAGAGCACACAGTGCGGCTGATGTATTTGGCACGCGCAACAACGTCAGGCGATGTCGAGGCAATGTATTTGAACGTTTTCTCGGATATCTTCAGATCTTCCACGGCGTTTGTGACCGTTTGCAGTGTCGACTTCTCATCTTTGAGTGCATTCGTGGCCATTTTTTGGAGAACCACTGCGTGGTTATAGCGCCATATCAATCTGTCTGGCTCTTCGATCATTATCTGAAAGTGATTAAACACAATCTGACCAATATTGCGGACTCACCCTCTCGACGCAGTCTCTGCATTCGGCGAATTTGCCCGACTTCCAATAGGCCCGCGCAATGTAGCCCAACAGTTGGATGTCGTTGTCGCGGCCGAACTTGGACACGCAGTTCTTGTACATTTGCAGTGCACTGACGTACTGCTTCTGCTCCATGTAGAT
Source organism: Radopholus similis (assembly GCA_013357305.1). Classification (NCBI taxonomy): domain Eukaryota; kingdom Metazoa; phylum Nematoda; class Chromadorea; order Rhabditida; family Pratylenchidae; genus Radopholus; species Radopholus similis. Next base: position 21,538 of record VAHH01000002.1, read on the forward strand.
GTGCGCAACGTTGATCCACACGTCCGGAAAGTCGGCTGTAGCTTCGCGAACTTGCGAGAAAATGTCGCGTGCGTCCATGAAATTGCCCTTATGCGCCAGCACACAGCCAATTCCGTTTGCCGCCCAAATGTTGTGCGGACGAAATTTGAGCGCCTTGGCGTAATAGTTGATGGCCCGCTCACGGTATAGTGAATCCTTGAAGTTTTTTTGGCACATTTAAAAAGAAATGGCTACTTTTTCGTGCGTTTTGGCGGCGAACAACATCTCCAGCCAAATGTTACCGAGGGCGATGAAACTGTACACGTCGGTGTTGTTGGTCAGTTTGAGGATGTGCTCGAACTTCTTCTGAGCAGGACCCCACTCGTCCTTCGCCATGTGCATGTTCCCGATCAGAGTCCACGGATCCGGGTTGTTCGGATTCACGGACATCTGGGGAAATCAAAGAGCACAAACCATGGCTCCAAAATACCGATTCTTTGAAGAGCAGCGACGCATTGTGCAAATCCCCTTTGTTGCGCACCAAACAGCCGAGTCGGAGAATGCCTTCAAGTTTTGAAGTGTTATTTGAAGGCGTTTATTTGCCCACAATCAATGTAGTTTGGCCGTTGGCGAATGATGCTCCTGTACAACCTCTCCGCCTCGTCGTATAGGCACAGCTGTTCGTTGATCCTGCCCAGGTTGTAGCTTGTTGTGATGAGCAGCGCTGTCGCCTCGTCATTCAGGTTTTCGGCGCCCTCGGAGAGAATGCACTCGCGCGCCTCTTGGAAATATCGCTGAAACACACAAATGGCCGAACGCCTTCAATCCCTTTTTTGGACCTTTGACTCCTCTAGCTGGTTCAGCATGAAGTACAGTGCGCCAATGTTGTTGAGAATCTCGGCCGGAACGTCCACTTCAATGTCCTCCTTGAGCACTTGCGCGACTCGCAGGTACAGTGCCAGAGAAGCCTTTTGTTAAAACAACGGGAACGGGCTCACAACAAAATCCCCGGAAGGCGCACTTGTGGGTCCTGCTGCTCCTGCAGTTGGGCCAACTCAATCATTGCCTCGACCGGCGGCTTGTGCTGGTCCTGTTCGACCACCTTCTTCAGGTATTCCCGTGCCTTCTCCCTCCTCTCCGCATTCACTTTCGGGTCCTTGTGCTGCACGTTGGTGTAGAGCGAGCCCAGCACCGCCAGGGTGTCGAAGTCGTTTGGAACCATTTTGAGGACTTTCTCGAAAACGGTGATTGCCTGGGATCGAACGAATGACCTGAAGAATGGATCCTTCTCCCAACGCACATTCTCATATTCCTCGCGATAAATGTGGATTTGGCCGAGTCCGTAGTATGGCAAAACAAACTTTGGGTGGGTCAGGGTGGTGGCTTGGTAGTAGAATTGGAATGCGTGGTGGTAGTCCCCCTCTTTGTGGTAATAGCGAGCCTCAAGATTGACCGATCTTATTTTCTACTAAGAATTGCAAATATCGCCCACCAAATGGTACATGCTTTCAGCCTTCATTGCATCGTTGTCAGACACCTGGTGTGCATGTGAAGCTAGTTGGTGTGTCTTTTTGAGATCCTGCGGAAAATATAATTTTTCCGAACTCTGGAACCATTCTAGACCTGCTTGTAGAAAAAGTGGTTTGCCAAATGGTTGAGGACCATCGGGTTCTCGGGGTCTTGATGGTAGGCCACTCCGAGTGCCTTGATTCCATTGACAATGCCCTCCGCTGTTCCTGAGTTCAGATCCAGCACAGCGAGTGCAATGATTGACGGCACATTCGTCGGCTCGATTTGTATGGCGCGCTCGAAGGCCAATCTGATTTGAAATTTACACCAAAAATTGGCTTTTAATAGACACCTCGCTTTGTCCATGTGGCCAAGTCGCGCAAAGCAATAGCCCATCCCGACGCGTATGTCAGCAGGACATTTTGGATTCAGGCGCAAACAACGTTTGTAGTAGAGGAGGGCATTTTTGAACTCCTTCCTGTTGAAGGCAATGCACGCCTTGCCCACAATCGCGGGAATCATGCGAGTGATCTCGTGAGTTTGTTGTGACTATATGATAGAACAAGACTATGATTTCTACATAATTGCGAATTACACATTTATTATTCAGTACCTGGTTCAGAACAAAGTTGAACTGGGCATCCGCCTGCTCCACCTTGTTGCCCTCCAGCAGACAGAAGTAGGCGCGGCCCAGCAGGTGGTTCTGGTCGTACATGATGATTTTGTCCGCAGTGGTGTACAACAGCGTTGCGCGCGTGAACCATTCTTTGCGCTTTTCTTTGTTCCGCTCCTTGTTGCCCTGAACATCCAGTTCACTGAAAACGAAACGAATGCTTGATCCCGTCACCATCAACACGTAATGCGCAGCCAACATGTCCAGTGCGCGCATCTGGTCCTTCTCGTAGTCGCGATAATCCAGTCCCGCCTCACCCCCACTTTGTTCAAGAATCTTCACGAAATCGTCCACCATCCCATTCTTGTAGTACTCCAACGCCAGATCCAGCCAATAGTGCAAGGCTGCTTTCTCTCCCTTCAAAATTTGTAGAACCTCCTCCCCCTCTGGGAGCTCGCTGTAGTCGATCTCGATTATCTCCTGTGGAGCGATGATCAATATTTCCTTTTACTATTGTTAACGTAAACTCACTTCTTCAGTGCTGTTCTTCAACGGGATCACTATTGAAGTCTTACTCGGATCATATGAATAGGACATCGCTTACACTTAATTTATGTAGATTTTACATAGTATTTAATATTTATAATACAAAATGATTGAAAAAGTAGCAAGAATATAGTTATGTTGATAACTTATATTTTATATAGTAAGTACCAAAATTTTAAGATGAGATTTTATGCACAAAACAATTAAATACAAACTCGTTCTGAACTTGGAAGTGGAAATTGACAACCCATTTCAAAAAAAAGGTATAGCGTATAAAATATAAACACCGATGCTTTAAAGATTCAGAACGGGTAAAGCACTGCGGCAACAGCGGGCTCAATGTAAATGCCGTGACGCCACGACGAGACCATCACCGAAAACAGGTCCTTGTCGTCAAAGCAGGCCAGATCGCGAAGAGAGTCTCGCTTGAAAGACAACTCCCGTTCGTACATCCAGACCAGAGATGGGAACAGCTCTCCGATTTCCATGCACCTAGCGATTTGATTGCGGACAGAGAGAGGAGAGTTGGCGGTGGCGAGCAATGAACGAAGTGCAGTGAATCTGGTCTCGTATTGTTGCAACCGGGAGATGAAATGCTCGAATTTCGGCAATGCTCCCACTAGAGATTCGGAATCGCGCAAAATCTCATCAGAAATCAGTATTTGCCGAGTGGCATCTCCACTCTGAGAATTTGGAAAGGCCGTCGACTCCCCTGGAATCCAAACCTACTTTTGCCTTGGTCTTCTTCGAATTCGCGGTCAAATCCATCAATCGAATGCGGTTGTTGCAAATAGCCTCCAAAAGGTCAGAACAGTGCCCGGTGTGGGAATCCCACTGAGTGAGCAAATTGTAAAGTCCGACATTCAAGTCGTTGAATCGTCTATCCAAGTCCTGTATCAAGCAATTATTTGGGGGAAAGAAAACAACAACAACCTGACCATGCTTGCACTGCTAACAGCCGTCTTATCTCCATTCTTACTTACCATTATCTGCAACTAATAAATTAGGGTGTATAAATAAATAAATAATTTGAGTCCAATATATTTATATAGTAAACATCGTCTGAATCCAACGGGTAAAATGAAAACAATATTCAAATATGTGCAATCGGTGCAAGAGATCAACAAGAGTGATGCGAACCAATTAGCCAAATAATTATTCCATTTTTTCCTCGCAAAACTTGTCGGCAACATCAGAATACTTGGCAAAAGCCAGCTCTCGGGATTGAGCAAACGCCGAGATCAATGCCAGAGTCTGAATTTTCTCGGAACATCCGACGGACAATCGCTCCTCAATCCGAGCCAATTTGTCGTAAAGCAGCGCGGTAACTTCATCCGGCAAGTTTATTTGCTTCAGTAAATTGAGCAGTTCTTCAAGTATGTCGGCGAGTGCCAGTCCATGGGCCAGTCGAATTTCGGTAAGCTCTTTAAAGTGGGTTTTATCATTTAGTAATTCCCGTTCTGCTCAATACTCTTGTCCGCCACTTCGATGGTGTTGTCAAGCAGAATGCGCAGAATATCTTTGACTACATTCGGGTGTGGATAGCCGACACACTTGTAGATGCTGTCCCCGTTGATGTCGGCGCCGGAGAGTGCTGTGCTCTAAACGCAATCCGGTCAATTAACTTATTGTTGTGACTCAAACTTGAAGAATGTTGATGATTCGACGCATATCTCCATTCGAGAGTTTAAACAGTGCCTCCTTCCCATCATTGGAGACCAAGAGATGCTCTTGTTCTATAATGTGGTCTAGGCGGGGAAGCACCTGGTCTTTGGCAAGCGGTGCGAAACGGAATCTAAAAAATCAAAATTCATTTTTTGCAATATATCAGTGATTAAAAGCGACCTGACCTTGTACAACGCGATTGCAGGGCCGGAATAATACGAGAAAGGTAATTGCAGATAATGCAGAAACGAGTGCTGTCCGTGTACTTCTCAATGATGCGGCGAAGTGCATTTTGTGCGTCCTTTGTCATCGCATCTGCCTCGTCAAGGATCACCATCTTAATCACTGTCTTTCCTCCCTCCGGCGTCACAGCCTCATGCAATCCTTTGGAACTAGCAAAGTTGATTATCTTTTCACGAACAACAGCAATGCCGCGCTCATCGGATGCGTTTAGCTTAATTTTCATGAATTACCCCCATAATTTAACTCAGCGAGTTACCTCCAGCACGCGAGAAGCCATGTTCTTTGGCGTGAAAATTTTTCGTGCTGCGGCCAATATTGTACTTGTTTTACCAGTTCCGGGTGGTCCATAAAATAGCAGATGCGGTAATTTGTCCTCATCAATCAATTTGGTGACTGAAATTATAATTAGGAAATAAATATCTTCAAAATAAAACTAAAACTCACTCGTGTTGACTATTTCTTTTTGTGAAACTAAATCCTCGAGTGACTTGGGTCTGTACTTTTCTACCCAAGGTAGGTTGCTGATCGTCATCTTCAATTTTTATATGATTAGGTAGTTTTCGGAGAAAACAAAACTGTCTGCTGTGACCGAGAAAAGTTTTTATGGATGATGGAGATGACGGATAGGCGCAGGCGCTAGGCGGAGGGCGGACGGCCATTGAGGGGATTGACAGACGAGCTAATTTAAAAATAAGATAAAATGCCACAAAATATTTTTAAATATAAATTATAATTAAAGTACGTACTACGTATACGTACTACGTAGGTACTACTGTAATGTAAATTGTAAATCATCAATTGATTGCAATTGTTGCTTATTCTTGTTGAGTTGATATACCTAATGCTCTTAACAGAGATAGACTTCGATAATGCGCTGTTGGATGAAAATTAAGCAACACTGGAACAAGTATCAACGATATGGTCTTTACCAAACGCTATTTGTTGAACCTCAACGAGAGAAAGTCATCCGACGCAAGGGCCGTTCTCGGCTTGCAGATATTTTGATTTACAGGTTAAATTTTTACTTAGAATTATTAGAGGGAGAAAATAATCAGGAATCATTAACCGAGAATCAGATTCAATGTCTTATCAATATTTAGCAAAGCCAGCGAATATTTTGCACTGCGTTCATTGTACAACCTGCCAATTGGATTCGCGATTTCCTGGCTCCTTTACGATACAACATTCTACAGCCTGAACTTTCTGGATTTCAATGATATCCTGAGTGAAATGTTGAGATGGGCAATGATTTTGGGCTTCACCTTTGCGTTCGCACTCAATCCGGTAGCAATTAGTTAGTTTTTTGAATACATCGCATTAATTTTTTAGTTTATGCGAGCTGCATTATTGGTCGGTGCAACAGGATCGTTACATAGTGCCGGACAGGGTTTTATCCTTTTATCGTTGCTCCAAGAAATGACATTTCTCATTAACATTAAAAGGTGTTGCTTCAGCTTATATGTTTACCAACACACTAGAAGGCCCATTGTCTAACTTCAAGGATAACTTCGTTAGTACTTACTATTTAACCTATTCGTACACATCGCATCTAATCTTCTATAGATTATTTCGGCGAATGTCACAATTTGTCACGTAGAGATACAGGCTCGCATTATCAAGCATAGGATTGAGCTAGAAGCCGGACCATTGGAAGCATTGTTTGAGAAGAACTTTGGTAATAAGTTATACTAGCTTATAACTTATTTACTTTACTAATAATAACTAGGAAACGCTACTAGCATAGGAAAGAAATTGGTCAAAACGCTAAACTCATTGGTGCGCCCATTTTTGGATGAGCTGGACAGTTTTGGGACAGAAGAAGACAACCACTTGGAAGCCATCATCGACACTGCCAAGGTAGAAAATGAGACCTGAATGAAACTAATCGATCATACTTATCAGGAACTTGCCGATCGGCAATTAATCACTGAAGGCGGAATGCCTGATCAAAGCGTGGTCAAAAGGGCTAAGCCTGTATGGGAGCGTCTTAAGTCACAAATCTTCAAGTCGATAGTGCACCGATACGAACGTCGATGCAAGTACCTGTACGCAAAGTAGGTTAAAAGCCACACACACTTTGAAAAGGGTTATTCATTGAGGCTGGAGGATACCTGTCACAAGAACTTTGAGGATATGCAGGTACAGTAAATGCTGCTCGAGTTTTGGATGATTGAAATGAATTGAATACAACTTTTTTCAGAGTCGATGTTACGACATAATACCATTCCCGATTCACTATTTCACATGCTCGCGAATGAATGCGTTATCATTATGTCAGGTACCTTTAACACTCTGACAAAAGGTTTATTTCCACCCACGTTCTTTGTTTTTAAGCCAAATCAAGTGAACCAGATGGCGAACAAATTCTGCGAGTTGGGTCAACGGGTGGAAAGTGCCGGGCGAGAGGAACATGATACGCTCTTCTCATCAGATTTGGATCATCAGCTGAGTTCGCTGACAAATGTCTCCAAACAAATCGAGCACCAGCTTTTACTTAACGTCGATTGCATTTTCATATCCGAATGCTCTAACATGATAATACTATCATTTTCCAGATCCATTTCCAAGCAATTGAACAACCAGAAATGGAACGGGGTTACACAATCGAACAGCTGAAGAGCGAAGCCGTCTACAAATTCGAAGTTATGAAGGAACTGGCCAAAACAATAGCACTGTTTGGCAACATCATCGTGATTATCTTCCTGTATTTGATGGTGACAAGCGGCATCGACGACATTCGGAAGTATCTGAAGGACGTTGAGTACAAAAACGTGTTCGTCACTTCCTATTTCTGGTAAGAGTGAGGCTCAACGGAGAAAACCGATCTCGTTCATTTATTCAGGCGCATTGATGCAAAGCGTAAAAGGGCCCGCAAAATGTACCTGAGAGAGTTGACTTCGGATGAGTTTGAACACTATGGACTGCTGAATCCGATTGGGTAGGGTTGTTCAGTGTTCAGCAATTTGCATAGAAACGATGTTTTTTTGCAAAAGGTCGCCAACCAAAGAAGAAAGGAAGGGAACGGTCAGGGTGTTCGTTCGTTATTTCATTCTTGCCTTTGCCGTCTCCGCTGTGCTGACGCTCGACATAGTCTCCTACCAAATTCTGGACACGGTGGTGGAAACGGGGCATAAGAGCCACCATCTGAGGGGACATCACACGCTTAGCATCAGTAGCAAACATTACACCCACCATATATTGGGTATTGCCCTTCTTTGCCCGCCTTCCTAGATGTCAAGGGAAACGGGCTGATTGCGGACTTGCTGCGGAAAGTGCTGGCCATCGATTACCACAAGCAGCTGGACGAACACATCAGCAACGAGCAGTGCCTGCAGACCAAACCCTTTCCTCCCGGCTGGACGTTCAACACCACTCGCATCATTTTGCCGCTAATTGCCATGTTCATTCTGCAGGCGAGTTTTTACCATTTCGATATCATTCGAACTCATTTTGAGGTCTGTCTCAACTATCTTATTGAGCGCTTCATCCGTCTTTGCGTGTTCGGTTGGGTATTTCCGAGGGTCGCAAAAAGGCGCGTCATTCACCTTTACAACAAGATTATGAAGGCCCGTAAACGCTTGGGGAAGAATTGATTTTTGGAACTTGCAACTTAGATTTACTTATCCTTTTCTCGGTCTCGTTTGATTGTTTGATAATACTTGCCTCTGTTGGTCTCACCTTTCGCTAATTATGCAACAGTATTTTCCTCACGATTATTTCCTCTCCTCTATTGTCTACGTGTATCCCTTCTCTTTGTTTCTCCCAACATTTGCTTTGATTAAATTAAATTCCAAAAAATGTGTATTTTCTCTTTATACATTGGAATTAAGTATTGTAGTTCCTTATATGATGACAAAGATTCTTAAGCGAATGTGAGACATCGATATGAATAGCATTCGTAAATTAATTCGATCATCCATCGCTATCTAAATTCTCCGCGGAGAATTGCAAACCGAGCACCTCGGACCAGCGGCCATCAGGTGAAGTTGGACACTGTTCACGAGTGCCTCAGAGAACTTGACGCCGCGCACAGTGTTTCCCGTTGGGTCGAGTCGGGTTGAATATAGCGCTATTCCCATAAAATTCGGGATCACCAGAATCTGGTGATATAGGTACGTGCCATAATATTCAACTTCTGCGTTGACCAACCATATTTCCACTGACACCCGATTTTGCTGGCAGACCGACTTTGAAGGCCATTTGGCCCGAGTAGTCGTACATGCCGCACGAGAACATCAGCGAAAGTGTGTCCTGAAGGCGATTCAAATGCCAATGCCCACTTTCTCGTTTTGAGAACCTTCACTGCCCTCTCGGAAACAACGCGAACTGCAAGCCGGAACTTTGGTCTTAAAGAGTCCAAGGGAATAAAGTGCTGCTTACCCCTGTTGATCGGATCCACGCCCCCGTTGGCCAAAGTGGCGGCCATCACCGCCAGGGTTTCTGTGTCCGTCTGGATGGAACAGTGCATGAAGTACAAGTTGAGCAGCTCTCGCAAGTCCACATGGTCGTCCGGGTAGCACTTGGCCCAACAACTGTTTTCCGCGGGGACATCCCGCAACTCACGTTGTTCGCTTTGAGGTAGTGACCGAGCGCGTAGTTCTGATGGCCCGTCTCCTTCTCGGACATGTAGGTCGTGTTGTCGAAAGTCACTTCATTTCCACCAGCGAAAAGCTGCATTTGATGCTGAATCTGCAAAATCGGCATAAAAGTGCCATTTTTAATCAATTATCAATTGCCTCACATAGTCAAATCGCTCGTAATTGAGCAAATCTGGTCGCAACATGGAAGTGATCACGATTGCGCCTGCATTAATCATTGGATTGTGTGGACGATCTGACAATAGGAGCGTTTGGATGTAAGGTACCGGGAGTGTTGGATTTACTGTATTTGTCCAGGAAAATGTCGTTGAAATTGCGTCCAGACGGCTCCTGGCGATTGAACGTAAATGTATAGCTATCCCAAATGGACCATTATCCTTGCCTGTCCGACGTATTTGTGTACGTACTCAGCCGAGTTGTTGTTGATCGCCAGTGCATAGGTGAACTTTTTGGGATGGAAAATGAACAAGACCCGAGGAAACAGTGCATACTGGCTTTGAAACGTTCTGCAGGCAAAACTTCTGTCTGCAATGAATGGTGATGATGTGACAGGAGTCTCCAAATGATTAGTAATAAATAATTAAAAAGCCATCAACTTGCTCTCCCCCCAGCTCTGTGTCCTCCCGTCCACCGTCTGATACAATAAAATATTTTAAAGAAAAACCTTTATATTCTAACCATCACGGAAAGGGCCCACCAGTTCGGATCGGCGTATTTCAGCTTGGAAGAGAGAGCAAATCGGGTTTGTTTTTTGTTATTGGCTCACCTGCGGGATGTAGGAGGCCACCTCGCCTTCGTTGTACTGTCTGCACTGTTCGTGGATCTGGCCGACCAGAGCAATGAAGCGGGCCCAATCGTGGATGGAGCCGCCGGAGGGGGAGGAACAGAACGGAGCGATTCCTCTGAGCAACTTGGGCGCCAAAAGTTTCATCTCGTCTGCTGACGACTGGTGCGTTCACGTGGGCGAACGGGAATGAGAAGAGCGGCTGATGGAAGGGAACAAACAAACCGCCACCGCCAGCAGGGACATCAGCTGTGAATGCTGCAGTGAGAAGAAGGAAGGGCGCGGAAAATTGCTTCATCTGTTGGGGCCAATCGATGAGCAGCAAGTTGTCACTGCCAGCGAGAGAATGGGGAAAGAAAGAAGAGACGACACCCGCTCCAAAGGTTATGCGACCGGCCGCATATAGGTGGTACCTATTTTCTGAGATTCAACACAACTAACGATGTTTTTGTAAATTTTATTCTCATCACAAATGTGTATATGTACAAGCTGGCAAAAACTGACGCGAATCAATTCAGTGCAAACGCAAAAAATAAATTACGACAATAAAATGGATGAAATGAACGGACTGATTGACGGATGAAGAGATTGGATGGATTAGCTTTGGTTTGTTTGGGTGTATTGGGTAAACGAACAACGATCACAATGATGTGCGGGGGACAAAACACATTCGCTTCGGCCCTCTCAAATGGCGCACAGCCGTCGCTGGCATTTGTCCCTGAGCGAGAGCAGCAGGGTGCCCGGCTCCGCACTCTTGGGCCAGCACTCCTCCGCCACTACGGCGCCGTTTGCGTACTCGCGGATGTGCAGCACTTGGTCCGTAGACTCCGTCAGAGTAACCATCTTTTGGATGCTGAATTGGAGGACCAAATGTAGTACAACGCACTTTGCCATTCCAGTTCGACTCACTTTGCGTTGGCCATTCCCGCATTGGTGCAGTAAAACGCGTACTCCGCTTTGCCCAGTTTGTTCGCGTGCACCGAATAGCTCAGCTGAAAAAGGCCGAATAGTTTTGCATTCACATTATCGATCAAAATTCATGCCTGCAACTCCATGGCAATGCGGTGCATCCCGTACTAAAATGGGACAAAGTGTTGATCGATTTCTGCCCAGCCTCGAATTCTCTCACCAGCACCAGCGACTCCGCCAAAGCGTTCTGGTTCTCCTGCTGCTGCTGCTGCTGCTGTTGGGGGTTCTCCTTTGGGTCCTCCTTTGTTCGCCGCTTAGGAGGACTTGCTCCACCGCCGTTCTGCTGCTGCTGCTGCATACGCTGCTGCTGCTCGGCTGCAGCTGCTGTACTCGCTTCGGCCAACACCAGCAGCGAAGAGTTGTTCAACTGGTGCTGCTCTTGCTCGACCGGACTCTTTCGCTTTTGCTGAACCAGAACAGAAACAGAGTTGGATCCGAACGACTCAATGCTTCCCAAACCGTACCCCGTGCTGTTGTTCCCGTTGGTTCTGTGCCTGTTTCATCGGCACCTGCTCGAACGCGCTCGTCTTGTTACCGAGCAGTGCCCCGTTCGCACCGCTGTGGCTGTTCTCCTTCGCCGCCGCTGCAGTCCTCGTCTCCAGCGCCGCAGGGTTCCCACCCCCCAAGTTCAATGCGCTCAGCAGTGGCATCATTGCCACATTCGCGTTCTTCCCATTCGGTTGCGCTGTCGCGAATTTGTTGTTCGCAACCAATGCGCTGTTCCGCTGTGCCGCGGCCAGCCACTCCCAGTTGTAGATCCACGAGGCGGCAGCCGTCGCGGCTGCCTGCTGTGCCGCCATTTGCTGCTGCTGGTCAGCCGCTTTGCCGTGTTGCTGCTGCAATGCGGAGGCTGCTGCGGCCGAGGCGTACAGCGCGCGCAGTTCGTTCAACTGCGGACTGTTGTTGTTCGGCTGCTGCGCCGTCGGGGTGGGCAGGGTGGGACGCTGTTTTGCGCACTCGCTCATCAAGTGGTTCATGGTGGCGGCCTTCACCAAAATGGGCAATTAATTGAAGACGCCTAGGCTCAGATCGAAAGAACTCACCGCCTCCAGATTGGAGAGCAGAGCCGGATCCGCAACTCCGAGCATTGCCAGTTGTGCCGCGTTCAGTCCAGTGATCGCCTCCAGCCCGTACTTTGGACGAGGAGCGGGCAGCTGCTGGACCTTTTGCGCCGGCCTTGGCGCCTCGGCGCCATGCACTGGCGACTTCTTCCCGCCACTTGCGTCATTGTTCGCCTGCTGCTGGCTGATGGCGCCGATCAGTGCGGCGGTGGAGTACTTGGAGAAGGCAGATCCCTGGCTGGAGGTGTTCTGCTGCTGTGGCGGAGTGGTGACTGGCGAATGGCGCCGCGAATTCGGCTGTCCATCCTCGTGCAGCTGCGGCTGTTGATGATGAGGGTCGGGTTCAGTCTGCTGCTGTTGCTGTTGGACGCGTTTTCGCTTCACGTAGGGTTGAGTGGGCGTCTGCAAGAAAAAGGTGAATGTGGAGAGCGGAAGAGAACGAGTACTTTACATATACAAATATAGGTATCCCCAAGTTTTCAAAACGAGAGAAATGGATGGACGGAGAAGAGAGAGAGATTCACAGCAGACGGTTTGTAAAAGAACGGAGAGATTCACAGCAGACGGTTTGTAAAAGAACGGACCTCCTCTCCGTTCTGTGGCGGCTTTTCGTCGCTTTTCAGCAGCGACTGGATGGAGAGTGGCGGCAGCTGGGGCGTGCTGCCCCGGCTGGTGGCGCGGCTGCTCTGCAGCTCCTCGCTCTCCTCCTCGCCGCCCGAGCTGCTGCTGCTGGCCGAACTGCTCGCCGCCCCTTCGGTCGCAGCCGCCTGCTGCTTCGCCTTGGCGGCCTTCCCCCCGCCCTCCTTCTTGCTCTTCCCACCCGCGGCGCCCTCGCCCCGCATTCTGCGCGTCCTCTTCAGTCGGAACGTCTCTTCGCCGACAAGGTCAGCGTGGAACGCCTTCAGGTGGCCCCACATGGACTTGGTGGAAGAGTCGGAGCGCTTCATGAATTTGCCACAATGGTTGCAGGTGACGGACAGTCCGTTGGACGCCATGAAGAAGTGGTTCCACACCTCGGACATTTCGCGAAAGAACGGATTCACGCGAGTGCTGACTCAAACTCAACTACTGTCTGAACAGAGAAAGGCACATGAATGGCGGAAATAGCAGAAACGAAAGATCGCGGCGATACGGGTGGGTGGGGATGGGTCGGAGGAGGGTCTTCTCCCCTCCGTGGCTGGGATGTGCTGCTGGAGGAAGCGGAGGGACTCGCGAGTGAGGGCAAGAGCGAAGTTGTTTGCACAGGGCGCGCAGACGGCGGGCGGAAAGGGCACAATCGGGGGACGGCAGAGCGCTGCTCTGGGCCCCCATCCCGCCCGCGGAATCATTCCTCTTCGCCTTCTGTTGTTTGCCGTTCGGAGGGCAAATGGTGCCAATCGTGGTCCTCCGCCGTCTCCGTCTTCTCGGGGGCAAAGGGAACAAACACTCTGTTCGTCTGTTCTTCTGTTCTGTCCCTCCGCCTCTCCGTTCGCGAAAGGGGAAAGTCCGTCGTCCATCCGTCGCCGGCGAAATTGCCTTTTGCTCAGCATCGCCCTGCACTTCCGACCTCCTCCGCCGCCGCCGTTTCTCCATTCCACGGGCTCGCACCACCAGCCGACGGACGGGAAAGGCCACATTCAGTCGGGCGGCTGGGGCCGGGCGAAAGCGCATTGCTCATTCCCCTCCCTTTTCGGTGCCCTTTTGGGTGTTCCGCGGCGAACAAAACAACAAGCGGCGGCTGGCTGGGGAATGTGCGGGGACAAAGATTGGCCGAGTGGCGGCGGGAACAAATGGGTGGGGAACGGGAATGGGCGAGCGAAGGAAGGGCCATTCGCCGACTTTCCCTCCAAGCGGAGGAAGCACCGCCGCCGAATGGGGGCGGAATGGGCTGGCTGAATGGGGGGGGGGGGATGGGGGGCGAGGAACCGGCCGCCGCCAGAAGGGCGGGAATGGGGCGAGAGGGCAGCAGCAGCAGCGGGAAGAACAATTAACGAGCGGGCGGTGGCGGGGAATGAGCCGGTCGGTCGTCGCTCTCGGCGGTGGGACCGACGACGAATGATGGGGGAAGAAGAATGCGAATGGGCGAAAGGGAGCGGCGGCGGGGGACGGAAGGGCGCCCACAGCTGTGCGGCGGGAAGTGGATGGGATGGGCGGGGGGGGGGGGTGGATGGACGACCAACTGCGCCGAATGGGCGCAGCGAAAGGGCGCTGGCCTGCCTGACCGCGGCGGCCGCGGGGCGGCTCATTTGTTTGTGGTGCCCCGCCGCCGCCCAAATCCTCCCCCTTTTTGCCCGTCGTCGCCCCACACCCGCCGTCGCTTTTTGCACCATTCCAGCACCAGCGGTGGAACCACAGCGAGCGGTGCTGATGCGATGAGATTGGGCGACGACGGGGATGGACGGAGATAATTGCGGCGGCGGCGGCGGGGGGGGACACATGAACAGAGTGAACAGTGACTGAACAGCGAATGGTGACACACCGCCGCCATCCATCCATCCCAACACCGCCATTGGACGGGCAAATGGGCGAGGCGGTGGGAGTGGGAGTGCAGCAGCAGATGCACCCGCCGATTGGGGGAGTACCGCCATCCGCTGGGGGACTGGCTCTGCTGCATCCTGGACCCCTGTGTGCGCATTGTTTGCACTCCGGGATGGGACCTGGGACCGCCAGAATCCCGTCCCTTTCCCACACATTTGGTGGCTTCTGGCGCCAGGGTTTAAAGTGGAAGGGAACGGAACGAGTCCCTCCCTCTCGTCTGTCCCATATCCGCACCGTTTCTGTGTCCTTTGCGCCGGAAAGGTGAAAATGTGCGGAGAGGGGATGGATGGAGGAGGCATAAGGGCAACTCGAGCGGCGGCGGGGCAAATGGGCGAGGGCGGAGGAGAACGGGGCGAGAGGGCGGGAAGGAAAGGGAATGGGGGGACAGGGCGGTGGCGGCGGAGGAAGGGCGGGACGGGTTGTTTTGTCGGTGGCGGAGAGGGAATTGGATGAGGGGGGCGGGCGAGAGGCGGCGGCGGGGGAGGAAGTGAGTGCGCCTCCGCGACCGGCAGAAGACCAATTTGTGCGGGGATTACGCCCGGGGGAGGAAGAGGCGGCCACGAGGGCTGGACGGAGGCCCCCACAGAGGGTGCGGGATGGGGGCCGGAACAGTCAGATGGGGGTTTGGGAGGCGCCAGTGGGCCACTCCCCGTTGGAGGGTGCTGACGTTGGTCGGGGTGCGGGTTCTGCCGCCAGCCGACTGACTGACTCCGCTTTGTGTGCTGCTGTGCTGGCTGGGCGGTCGTCCCCAATTCTCCCCGCGAAGAATGAATGAACGAGTGCGGGCGTCGGGCGGGAAATGGAGAGCCCCTCCGCCAGTGTGGGGGAGGAGTGGCGGGCAAACACACAAACAGCACAGTGCAGGCGAACACAGCAGCGGGTGAATGGGTCGCGGGATGAGCGCCCAGTGCGGGAGGTTGGGACATCCCTGGGCGGCGGAGGAGGGACAGCTGAACCGGCGGAGGGATTGCCCATTCATTCCGCCCTTGGTCCGGGATTAATTTATTTATTGCCCTCCCCGGTCTCGCGCCGCCGCCGCCAATTTGGTCGCGGCGGCACGGCAAATTGATGGCCTCGGCCGAGGGCCGCCGCTGTTTGTCGCGCCCTCGAGGGCAGAGGCCAAATTGGTGGCGCCGGTCCCTCCCGAATGGACGGCCGGCTAACGGCCGCTGGGCCAATTTGCCGCACTCGGGCGGCCGACGGATTGCTGGAAATGCTCCGGAAGGGCCAGGGAGGGCTGGGTCTGGGCACCTTTGGCGCCTTTTCCTCCGCGCCCTTTGCCCTTTCCCGTTTGCGCGTTCTTATCGCCGCGACAATCTGCACTCGCGCGCATTCTATTTCCAATCCCCCTTTTGTAGTTTGCGGGCTCACGCTCTTTCGCCCCCCTTTTTGGCGCTCTCCGGGTCAAAAAGGGAACGAGACCCCAGAATGGGTGGATGTGATGGAGAGAGAGTACGATTTTGGAAGTGGCCGAGGGCCTTTCCTTTTGGGCAAAGACCGTCGTCCAGACCAGCAGAAGGGCCCCAAAAGACAACATTCTTTGGGGCGACAGCTCTGCCTCCGCCCATCTCCTCTTGGGTCTCATCCGCGCACATCCGCCCGTCCATCCACTCCCCCAAATCCCCGGTGCCCTCCGTCCGTCGCCCGTTCCCCGCCAATTATGTGCTGCTGGAGCAGAAGAGGGAGGGCAAGTGCGTCTCTCGAAATGGGCGGCGATTCCCTGTGCCTCCCACGCCCGCCGGGCGGAAGTCGACGCCTTGGCGCAAATTGGCGGGGCAATTCTGCGGCGGAATTGGGCGGCGGGGAATGGGCGCGCGAAAGGGAATGTGCGAGTCTGGGCCGCGACAGAACGGGACTGGGACTGGGACAGAGGGTTCTTTCCTCTTTGCCCCCGCGTGATAAATTGGCGGCGGTGGAGGAAAGGGAATGGAGTGGCCGGGGGTGGGAGACATCAATCCGTCACAACTGGGCCGGGGGCGGGGGCCGCGGAGTTTGGCGGGCAAAGACCGCGTCTCCTCTGGGGGGGGGATATTATTGCTAAGAGGGCAGGCGAACAAAATACGAATAGCGGGAGCAATTTCCGTGTGCCGGCTGTTTGTGCCAGTCGGTCGGGGGACCACAATGGTTCATCCCCAGCAGTCGGGGGATTAGCGCGCGAGAGCGGCCGCAACAGAATGGCGCCCAAAACGGATGTTCCTCAGCCGTGTCCGGGCACTCTCCCCGTTTTGCCCCTTCGCCCAGTTTCCATAATGAATGGGGCGGGGGCCATCCGTCCTCTGCCGCTGCGGCGTCCACATCCATCAACTGGACTGCTGGCGGAGGGATTCTGTGGGCGGCGGCGGAGGGAGGTCCGGAAAGCGGCAAACAGAGAGAGACTGCCCTCGCCCCTTGTGCTCGGGGCAATTTGCGTCAACTTTTGGGCGAATGGAAGGATTCCCAAGGAGCGATCGAAATAGAGGGGGAGGAGGAGAATGGAGGAGGAGAGAGTTAAAACGCGGGAATTGGGATATTTCATCCGGGGGACTGGCACTTTTATTGGAGAGGCGTTTTGCGTCGCAGCATTTGACCGGCAAAGGGCCTTCCGTCGGGGCCCTGTTCCACCGCTGCCGCCACTTCCCTCTCGCCCGGGAGCGAAGGGCCGTTCCTTCCCCTCGCCCGCCCATTTCCTTCCTCCCCCCTTCGCCCCTTCCCCATTCATCCGCCGCGAAAATAAACCGGCGCTGGCTGGGAGATTAGCGCGGCAGGGGCACGTCTCAAATCGCCTTTCGCCGCAAAAAGTGAGAGGAAGGGGCGACACTGGGGCAGGGGGAAAGGAGAAAGGGCACAGGGCGGGACCGAGTGTGCACCTCGCGCCGTTCAAAAGGGCAAGACGAGAGGGCTCTCTTTCGGGGCTCTTTCGGGGGCGAGACGGGGCAATTGGCCGCCGGTGGTGGGGCCCCGGGGGAGTGGGCGAGACAAAGGAGGCGGCCAAAAATTGGATTAGCCGTTCCCTCGGCCGCAGACGGGGAACTGCCCCTCTCGAGAAAGAGCACGCAATTAGCGGAGAGTGGATGGATGGAGGGACCGGCTGCGGGGACAAGCCAAACGCCAATTAATCCCTCTGCCCAGGTGCCGAAGGGCAGACGGACTGGGTGCGGTCCCCCGACCAGAAGACACAGCACAAGCAAGACCGACTGTTGTCGGCGGCGGCGGAATCGGTGATTGGTGATCGGATCAGCCCAAAGGGGCAACAACCCCCAAAATAGTCCCCCAGAGCACAGATGAGGTCATTTGGGCGGGCTCCCTTTCCCTTCCCCAGCAGATGGGTGGGTCCACTGGCGTCACCCGCCACCGCTGCTGTGTCCCGGAGCCCCCTTTCTTTCTTCCCTTGCGTCTGTCTCCACTTCCGCAAAAACTTGTTTGTGTCCTTCCCATTCGCTGGAGGGGGGCGGAAGTCCATTTATGGCCCACAGATTAATTGTGGCGGCTGGAGTAGGGCCGTTGGCGGGCTCTGAATGCGGTGGCGGGGGCCCAAGGTGGGCGGAAGGAGGCGGGCCAAGGGTCCACTGTCCACCAGCAGCAGTTGCTGCTGGTGGCCAATTCCTTTGCATTTGCTGCGGAGTGTTGTCCTCTCCTCCCACCTCTAACAGCGGACGGGTAATAATTCCGCCTCGGTCTGCGCGTCAATTTCACCACAGGGAGGAGTTCTTGTGTGCCCCTTTCGTGTGCTAATTGGGGATTAGGGACCACCACCGGTTGGACGCCAATCTGGGCACAGGTGTGTGGGGGAGGGCAAAAAGCGGACGAGGGAGGAGGCGCAAATATTTTCCGCCCATGGAGGGGCAAACAACAAAAACAAACAGTCGGCAGCCCCATCGGGGAATCGGGAGAGGGGCGGCCGATGATTCGGCGCAACGGCGTTGTTTGTTGTTTGCCGACGGAAACGGCGGGGCGATGGGGGCCGGCAGAACGCAAAACAATCATCAAATCATCATCCATCGGTCGTGTCGCCCCGAATTGGACCCCAAAACGGGGGAAATAGTAGGTATATGCTGAGCGGAGGTTTTGGCGAAAGGACACGGAGAATGGTGAATGGAATGATGAGTGAATGAGTGAGTGAGAAAAAAAAGAGAGAGAGTGATTGAGAAAGAGAGAGAGGAGTTCTCCCAGTTTGTTTGATCGGAGCCCACCAGAGCCAGGTTGAGCGTGAACTGCTTGAACACCCCGTCCGCCTCGTGGCAGCGGCGCAGGTGCGTCTTCAGGTTGTTCGGGGAGCGGTCGTCCCCGGTCCACTCGCAGTGCAGACACTCCACCCCGCCGACGCCGTCTGAGGCGGATGGAATCAATCATTAGTGATTATAGGAGAGGGGACTGATGGACTGACTGGAGTCGCGCAGGTCGCGGAAGAAGGCCCAGACCGGGTGGGACTTCTTGCGGCCGGCGGAGCGGGACCAGATGCCGCCGGCCGTCTGCGAGGCGGAAGGGACGGCGGCGGCGGAGACGAGCACCAGATCCCTGCAAAGGCCACGGAACAGTCAGTCCCATTCCGAGCAGTCCTCACTCCTCTGGGCCCTCTGCTGCGCTGCTGGAGCCGCTCCCGCTGAGCGCGGCCAGGCTCTGGCGCCCGTCCTCGAAGGGGAAGGGGACGGCGCCAAAAGGGCCCGGCCGAAGCAAAAGGTCCATTTGGCGAGGCAAACGAATAATAATGACCTGGAACAACGAGAGATTCGATTTGGAATTGGGGGAATTCGTAGGAATGGGGGACATTTAGACTCGCTCAAAATGGGAGGGAATGGCAAAGTGCAATCGCCAAAATGGGCGGCCGAATTTGACATTTGTTTGGCGAATCTCGCATTCCGATGGCATTTGGGCACAATCGGGCCAATTGTCCTCCTCCTCCCGCGAGTCCAGAATAATTTATTTAGAAGGGGGAATCGGGAAATATTATGCGCCTGGGTTCATCAACCTTTGGGGGCCCTTCGCCATTTTGTGCGCAAATTGGGCGCGAACCAATTCGGCGGCTGAACAAATGTTGTTTGTTGTGTCTGCGGCAAGTGGGCCGCCGCCCCATTTCCATTTCCATTCAAAAAACACTCCAATTGGATTATTCGTCCGCCGCGCACAAAATTGTCATCCTCAATTGGATGTGCGTAGAGCACACAAACGCACAAAGAAACACTCCACTCGCGCGTAATTGGGTCATTTGGGGCGAACTGGGAGCAGTGACTGGTGAGTGGGGTGTGTTGTTCGCAAAAGGCAAAAACAGTTCCGATTGGGAAGCACTTTCGCCATTTAAAGCCCCCCAGAGGCACCACACAAAACAAACTATATCCGAATATTATTGTGGTGGGAAGAATTCCCATCCTCCGCGGTGGCGTTTTGTTGGCCGCCGCCGCCACATCTGCTGTTGGATGGAGCAGTGAGTGGCAATTGGGACAAACGGTTCCTAAAATAAAAGCGCAGGGGAAGGGGACCGGGGGACTGACCGCCGCGCAACGGCTCCCCGCACCATTTATTTAGCCGCTGGTCGCGCGTTTTTGTTCGCTAAAATATTGTTTCGCGCGCGAATTTGCGACCGTTTTTGGGCTGAAAGTGGGGCACACTCAAAAAACGAATGAACGAGAGAGAATGAGCTGCGGCGGCTGCAAAATGGTTGTTGACCCATTTTGGGGATTAGCTCAGCAAAAATGGACGAGAACGGAAAATGCGGAGGGCAGAACGCCAAAACGGGACGGAATTACCTACTGGAGGCTGTGCTTGGCCTCAAAATATTCGGAACCGGTTGCGGATGGGTGGTTGGCCGAAATGGCGAAACAAGTATTAAATAAATGCGGGGTTTTGTCTGGGAGATGGATGAAGCGACGAAATGTCCACCACTTCGGAGATAAACAAACGGCGGCGGAATGACGAGCAGCAAATGCATTCCATCCATCCATCGCTCCCACCCCTTCCTCCGTCCGTCCATTCATTTGGCGTCCAAAAAATGAGCTCATAAAGCCGAGCAAAGTAAATTAAACGGACAATTTCGGGGGAAAACGAAACCAACCAACAGCCGAGCAATCGATCGATTTGTTTGTTTGTTGAAGAAAGGAATGAGTGTTTTTCTTTTGCAATTGCAAATGCTGCAGAAACGTCCATTTCTGCTAATGGATTTGTTGCGAAACAAAGGCGGAATGCGGCCGAGAATGTGTCGCGACCAGAAACCGCTGACTTAAATCTAAATGTGTTTGTTTTGTTTTGGGCGAGAATGCCATATCTCCGGCGCAGATTATTATTGCTAATTCGCCGGCGGCGAGGCGCTGAAAATATTTTCAGCCGCTGCATCTTTTTGCACCAAAAATACACAGGCAAACAACAAAAAATAATACGCCGCGGTGTCAACAAGTGGGCGGCCGGGCAAAATATTTGCGTCGACGTCAGGCAGAGACGGCGGATTGGATTTGGAGGGGACTGGGGAGATTCTGTTGACTATTATCTGCTCTATAGGGCTGGCGAAATCTGAAATGAAGTTACATGTGAGGGGAATTAAAGAGTGACGGGGCTGGCCCAAGGTAATGGCCACGGAGAGGGAAGAGCCATCACCAGTCCAGCACTGGTGGGGATTACACGCCGGATTGGCGGATGGACTGAGTTCTGAGTCATTGCGGGACGTCAATTGCAGAATGGCGTCTAAACGCCGTTAAAAATAACAAATAATCCGCCGAGAGTGAAACAGGAATGCTGGGCTGGGATGTGGGATTGGAGTTGAGCTCCAAGGCGGCATGAATGCATGGCGATGAGTGATGATGAAGAATGATGAATGATCTGATGAATGATGATGACTTGATGACCTCAGATGACGGTACATGTCTTTTGGGCGACGGCTGCCTTTGAGAAGCTATAACTTGGCAAGGAATAGATCTAGGAAATACTAAAAGTGATGGATAGAGCCTTGGAAGTTCTACAAAATGGTATTTGGATGGAATTGATTGGTCCAGATTGGGCCAAGTTATGGCTAAAAAACCCCAAAAACCGATATTTTTCAAATATTTGGCCACAACTTAGCCAATTTTTTTGGCTATCCGATGATTGATTAATGATTATATCTTTGGATAGAATTGAGCTTTCTAATGACATCAGACTCATATTTTTAGCTCAAGTCTTAGCTAAGTTATAGCTTCTCAAAGGCCCCCGTCGCCCAAACGACAAACACACTCTTCTGTGTATGGCGCCCATTTTCAATTTGAATCAAAATAAAAACATTTTGCATTGTTATCGATTGGTGAATTAGGCTTTGTAAAGTGTAAATTGTATGAACTTACAATTGGTAAAAAATAAAAGTAAAAATAAAAAGGGTGGGCCAGCCGAAAAAAGACTCAAAAAGTTTCAAAAGTCTGAACAAAAATGGGTCCATTTCGTCTCGGCGTACGAAAATAGTAAAAAAGTGAAGTGCAATGAAAATGGACAATGGAACAGGGGGAGCAGTCAGTCTTCAGTCAGAGTCAGAGGCGAAAAGGGAGTGCGCAAACAAGAGTCGACCATTTCGAAAATGGGAGATTTATTTGTTCGCGAAAAAGAGAAATTGATCCGACCAATGGAGCGAGAATCGGGACACGTGCGCAGCAGAGTCGGATGGATTTGGAACTGTTCTGCTGCTCTCTGCCCTGGTCCTTGGTCGACTCAAACCGGCGCATTTTCAAATGGGAGCGAACACATCCCTCCCTCCCTCTCTCCCACATCTCGGCTCTTGGCATTCCTTCGCTCCGTTTTATCTTTCATTTCTCTGCTCCCATTTTTTGTGAATTTTTTCTTGTTAATGGCACATTTTGAGGGATAATTAAAAGTGGGGTGTGGAATTCATTAGCGGGAAGCAATAAACGACGGAGCGAAGCAAAAGTCATGGGACAAAAAATTGGGAAGGAGGAAGAAAAGGAATCGTTTGCAGCGGCAATTAATAGGGAGAGGAAATGATATTTATATTTTATTTATTTATCGAATGTCCGTTATTTCTTATTTGCGTTTGTTGGTTCACACAATTGCACCAATCGGGGGGAGTGTCCTTTGGACATCCAATAGGTCCCCCCAAAACATCAACTTTTCGCGTTCATGCTGAGCACCGCGACCAGATTCTGCGCCTAAAGGGCCAATTTGGACGAAGCAATTATTGACCGGTTCGCACCTCCTGGTCGCCCGGGCGCAGACAGGCGGCCAGCTGTGCGTCCACCCTGGCCCTGTCCAGGTGGCGTGCGTCGAAGTGGCACTTGGCCCTGAGCAGGTGCAGCTCGAAGCGCTGCTCTGCCCAGCCCCGTCCCTGCTCCTCCGCCGCCTCGTCCCCGTTGGTGTCCTCCTCCCCGGACGAGTGCCTTCCCTCCGCTTCGTCCGCCTCCTGCTCCTCGCCCAGCATCTCCAGCGCACTGCTGGCCAGCGCAATTGCCTCCCGGAGGTCGTTGGTCCTGCGCTTCAGGGCCGCCATCGAGTGTAGCGTCTGCACCTTGTAGCGGCGCAGCTGGACCCGCATGCTGGCCAGTGGGGCCGCCGCCACCTTTGCGTCGCCGCCCTCCTTCCCGTCGCCGGCTTTGGCCAGCAGTTCGTCGCACTTCTGCAGCGCGTAGTTGAATCGGTGCTAAAACAAACAATCCAGAGGCATGTTTGCAACAAAAACCCCGCGGACTTGTGCCTCTGCGTTCCGTTTGCGGCGCAAAAGGATCTGCGCATCGTCCAGCAGCTTTCGGAGCAGCACCAGCACTAGCGGGGGGTGGGCGGCCAGGGCGATTTGCCAGGTGAGCGAGCGGAGACGGGCCCCGCGGCGCAGGAAGGTGTCCACCGCGAGCAGCTGTCCCGCTTGGATGGCCACCTCGATCGGACGCAGATCTGGAACAGCGTTGTTGTGATTGGGGGATTCTGTCGTCTTTTGGTATGGCCCACCCTCGCGGTTCTTGTCCTCCAGAGAGAGGCCCGTCTCCAGGAGCCGGTTGATCAGACACTTGTTGGGGTGCCGCGCCAGCAGGTGCTGAGCAGCAAGAGCGAGTGAATTGACCGCTTGGGACATGCTAGTCACCATCATCGTGTTGCCGTGCCCGTCCCGCACGAACAAGTTGCAGCCGCGCTCCAGCAGCAGCGCCACCGTGGACGAATGGCCCGCCTCGATGGCGTGCATCGCTGCCGTCCTCCCGTGCGCGTCCACCGCGTCCAAGTGCGCACCTTCAAGGAACGAACTGTTTCAGTCCCTGAGAAAGTCCGATTGGATTGACCTCTGTTCACGAGCAGGTCCACCAGCCCCACGTGTCCATGGCGCGCCGCCACCATCAGCGGGCTGAGCCGGTCCGGGCCCGTCTGGGCGTTCAGCTCCTGCTGCACGTTGTGCGCACTCCCGTTCAGCACACTGACCACCAGGTCCCAGGAGCCGCTCTCCACCGCACACACCAGTGCGGATTTTCCGTTCCACGTCTGCTCTGGCGCCAGGGTTGCGCCGCGCGACAACAGGAACTGCACCACCTCCGAGCGTCCGTTTGCGCAGGCGATGCACATGGCCCTGCAAAAGGCGCGGGTGGGGCGTCGACCAATGCGGGGACCCGCCTGGAGGTGTCCAGTACTGCGTCCGTGCAGTCCAACAAGTGTCGGCACACGCGTGCGGAGCCGCGTTCTGCGGCCAGCTCGAAGGCCTCCCGGATGGCCTGCTGACGGTCGATCCTGGCCGCCTCTTGTGCGGACTGAGCACGCACCTTCCAAACGCTGTTGTTTGCGTCGGCACTGTCCTCGAAGGAGGAACAGGCCGAGTAGCGATGGTTAGCCGTCGAGTCCGCCGTACTGGCCGCGGCTCTGAGCAGCTGGTGCTGCGGTTGCTCGCTGGGGCCCCTCTTCTGTGCGGCTTTTCCGTTTTCCGCGTCCCCCATTTCGTCCAACAGGAACGCCAGCATCGGAAGAGAATCCGCGGCCGCCGCGTGGAACAGAGCACCCCGGCCTTCTGCGTCGCGAGCGCACAGATCGGCACCGTTCGCGCACAATATGCGAGCCACTTGCTCGTGACCTTGCTGCACAGCGACAATCAGCGGCGGAGTGCAGAGAGGCAGTTCCGGGTTGGAGTTGGCGCCGAATTGGAGCAGCAGATGCACCTGGAGGGGGTTGAGGGGGATCGGATGTTGTACGGCAGACCATCTCTTGGTTGTCCGCCCGCGCGAAGGTGCACAGCAGCGGCTCGTCTGGGCCCCAGTCCGGCCAATGCGCCGCATTCGGGTCGGCCCCAGCCAGCAGCAGGAGGCGGGACACCTGAACATTCCAATGGCACTCAGCACAACAGGATTTGGCGATCCACCTTCGCATTCGGGTAGAATACGTTGCGACGGCACAACAGCGCTGTCCGCAGACCGCATTCGCCGGCCACCGCCATCCGGAGCCATTGCACCTGAGCGTCTCGGCCGATCGGCATGTCCAGCTGGGCGGCCAATTCCGGACACATGTACTTGTGCGGGTTGGCCTTCAGCAGGTGGTGGGCCAGTTCGAACAGTTGCTCCGCAGAAAGGGCACACGAGGAGGAGTGGGAATGGCGCTGGCGGTTGACCAGGGACAGAGCGAGCAGAATGTGGCCGTGTCTGGAGCAGTCCGAGAGTGGAGGCATTTTGTGGGCGATGGCCAACCGAATGTCAATGGCGAACTCCGCGTCAGGGTTGGCGCCCTCCTTCAGCAGCCACTCGCGCAGCGAGGCGTGGAAAGGCACAAACACAGGGCCGGCGGAGGAGCAAGGGCTGGCCAGCCGCACTACGACCGGAGACAGTTGCGCCAATCTGTCGACAGATTGGTGCACGGAGTCTTCTGAAACTCCCGGACCTGTCCTTGAGCTCCTCCAGTCCCATTTTGTCCTCCGCCGCTAGCACCGAATGCAGCTCCTCCACGCTCAAGGGGCGAAGCGACGCCAAAAGAACGCTGAGCAACGAGGCGAACGGACGGAAGTGGGCGCCAGAGGGGAACTTTTGGCGGAACAACAGCGGAAACAGCTCCCCGGGGTCCGGAACGGCGGACGGCTGGATGCGCCCCTCGGCCAGCATCCCGAGTGCCAGCTGCAGCGATACGAAGTTGGCGCCGAACTGGGCCACCAAATGGGAGTGGAGCGAGTCAGTCGGTGTCGGGTTGGCGGACGAGGGACGGGGCGATTGCGCGGCCAGCAGTTTCTCCAACTGGAACAACGGATCTTGCGCAAGGACTGAGGTGCCCTTTTGTTGACCGCCGGACTGGTCTGCGTCCGCTGCTCCACGAACAGGCGCACGTCCCTCTGCACGCGTTCGTCCATCTCCCAGTCGTCCAGACGAACACTTCGCATCGCCTCCAGCGGCCGCTCCCCGTCGCGGATTGTGCCGAAAATGGCGGAGGCGGAGCCCTCAGCGCCGAACTTTTGGGCGGCTGTGCACAGAAAACGCAGCTGCGACGGGCACTCGGGCAGCACGCGCCGCAACAGCCATCCGATGGACTCGCCCCCGTCGGTGCGGTGGAAGCTGGCCTCGTCGAGAGCGTCGACGAGGACCAGCACGAAGGACGGGGGATGGACAGGGTCGGCGCAGGGACGGTCCCCACTCCCTGGACGGGCAACGGAATGATGCACAGTGCTTGCCGATGACTGACGGGCCTCACCGTATTGGCTGCCGTAGTCGCTGCCCTTGCTGGACGACCTCCTGCCCAAGGACACTTTGTCGGGGTCCGTCTCCTGTTGCTGTTTGCGCCTCCGGTAGATCTGCGCCAGCGGACGGGCGATCAGCGTGCGGAACAGCTCCACCGGCTCCAGGCCCAGACTGGCCTCCTGGCTGGCCAGCCGGTGCAGGAGCGGGCACGAGCGGATCAGACGCCCGTAGCTGGAGCGCAACTGTGGCGCAGCACACATCTGGGCGCACAGAGAACGCACAAACTCGGCGATGGAGCAACTGGAAAAGAGTCGAATAAGACCAAGGGAATGCGTTCGTGGTCCCTTGCCTCAGCGCGCTGTGCAGATGGGCGAAGTGGAATGCGACCACGTGTTTGGCCAGTGAGTCCAGCCATTCGTAGCTGCGGTGGGAGGCACAGGCGGAGCCGGGGGTGAGGGCCGGCAGCGGGTCGGAGGGGAGTGCCGAGGACAGGTTGAGCAGGGACTGTGCGAACAGACAGATGAGTGCCAATGTTTGCTTTTGGCCCACCAGCTGGGAGCCGGAAGAGGTGCCGCCGCTGTTGGCGCCCGAACCCGGGCCGCTGGCCCCGAACGCGATGCCGGAGTCCACGGTGTTGTGCTGCTGCACCTCGTGGCCGCTCTGTTCCTTCGCGCAGACGTGGGAGTGCGCCACGACGTGGCGGAGGACGGCGCTCTTTCCGCACCCACTGGCGCCCTGCAGCAGCACCAGCTGGGCCCCGTCCGTCGCGAACTGGTGGCACAGCTCCTTGAAGAGCCACTCCCGCCCCACGAAAGGGTCGGGGCCGCCCAGGGCCAGTTCGTCCGCGAACGGGAACAACAGCGGCGGATGCGGCAGCAGCGACCAGGGCGAACCCTGTGGAGCAACGAACACCCGTTTCCGCAGTTGGGCATGGGCCACCTTTTCCTTTGGCGTGTGCACCCCGTTGTGCCGCCGCTGCTCCCCGCGCATCTGCATCAGACGGAGCACGTCCCTGCCGTAGTAGTTAGCGCCGCCCAGCAGCGCAGCCTCTGACGCCGGCTGTTCCTCCTGCTCCTCCGCGATGGCCTTGCCCTCCCTCTCCACGGCCACCGAACAGGCACTGCCGCGGCGGCGCTGGAATTGCGTTTGCGGGAAAAGTCCGTTCAGCGGCGAGGGCCGATTCTGGAACAATCGACGCAAATGCAGCAGTGCCTCCCCACCCCCATTGCATTCATCCATTACCTGTTGGTGTCTGTTCGAGCCCCCGGTGGAGGCGGAGCGCATTGTGCGCACTTGCGCGTTCGCGGCCGTGTTCAGCAGCGTGATGGTGGACTGGCTGGGCGACTTGGGTCCCGGCTGCTCCAGCAGTGCCGCGCCCCCCTCCAGGTGGATGGGCATCGGCCGACGCGCGGGACGCGGAGACTGCTGTGCGGAGGCGGCGACAGAACGGCGCGAACTCTCGCTGGGATGCCACCTGGCGGCGTACATTTCCCCGTCGGGGGCATAGCACGTGCTCGGCAGGAACTGGTAGTAGTGCGGCTGGACGTGGTGGTAGGCGGCACGGGCGGGAGGGGCGCAGTGTCTTCTGCCGGCAGAGGCAACCCCCTCCGCCGGGGGAGGCGGGTCCAGCGGCGCAGGACAGTTCTGAACGGGAGTACGTCAAGTCCGGGCAGCACTCGGGAATGGTGGGCACTCACAAAAGAGGGGATGGGCGCACGCGTCCGCTTGGAGCCGGGTCCGGGCAGCATCCCCGCGGCCACGGTGCCGCCCTTCCTCTGGAGCTGCTGCCTGCCCGCCGGCTGCTGCGGGTCGCTCTGCACCCGGCAGCTGCCCCCCACGACCACCCCTCTCCGCGCAATGCTCTCCATGGCCGCCAAAAACTCGTCCAAGTCGTCCAGACCGTCCACCTCTGTGCCGTTCCCGTTGGCGTCGCCGCAAAATGAGCACTCGTCCGCAGTGGCCAGTGGCGCTCCTGCCGCAGCGATGCGCCGTTGAGCGGCGGGAGAGGGCTGAAGAGCACAATGAACCCAATGGCCCATCTGCAGCCCCTCCACCTGCAAGGGCGCGCAGTCGTCCATCATGTGGGAGAGGCGGCGGTGCTGGGCCGAGTGGGGACTGTCGGCGGCGCCGAAGGAGGAGGAGTAGGGCCGCAGCAGGGAGGGGCACTGGGAGGAGCAGGACGCGGCGCCGGGCCGCTCGAAGTTCCAGCCGGTGGACTCCTCGCCGCGGGCCAGCACTGCGAGTGCGGGAAGCGGAATGGCTGGGAAGTCAGCTGACGGCCCCACCTTTCTTGGAGCGACTCAGCCGCGGGGTCGCGGGCAGCCGGAACAGTCGGCTCTTGAACGGGTTCATCTGGCGCAGCGACCGGCGCAGTGTGCTCAGAGTGCCGCCCTCCGCCGCCGTCGGGTCGGCGCCCGGACAGCCGCCGAAGGAGGCGCCGCCAGCCGAGAAGCCGGACCCACTGGACGGAGAGGGGCGCAGCTCCAACTCGTCCCTGGCCACCATCATCGACTGGCGCATCATCACTGGGACATTGCGGGAACGGCGGAGGCAGCAGAAAAAGAGAAGCGGAAGCCGGAAGGGGGAAGGGAGGCGCTGAAATTTGAGGAGTTTTGGAGGCAACAAACAACAAAAACACTCTCCGCTGCCGCCGCACAGAATTTAGTATCTGGAGCGGAACAAATGGAAGTGGAAAGGACGGGATTCGCCCTGGCGGGCGGGTGTTTCGCATTTGCGACAATCGGATCGGGCAGTGAGTCAAGGATGGAGTCTTGGAGACCCCATGTCACATCTGCCATCGATCCCCGGAAGCAGCCAATTAATTCGGCGGATGCGGCGGCCGATTTGTGATTGGATTTCGGCGGAGGAAAGCGAAATCGTCGGTCGCAGACTGGACCGGGCGGAGAGGGCTGGCGGTCATCCGATCCCGCCGCCGTCGGACATTTGCCGCCGATTGCAATTTCGGTGACCGCAACAAAGGGGAGTGGGAGGGGGTGACTGGATGGGCAGCTGGCGGGAGAGGGGACGACACGAGACGGGACAGGGGGACGGGGATCGGCTGCCGTCGGTGGGCTGATTGGGAGGCAGGGGAAGGGGTTGGGGGTGCTGTCGAGTGGGGAGGCACCCTTTGGCCTCCGCCTGCGGATGAGTGGAATTGGGAATTGGGAACGGACCTGCCGGGGGACAACGGACTCTTCTGAGTCCGCCGGCTCACCAGTGCGGATAAATATTTAGTTGGGGGGTGCCTCCGCCGCTCCCGTTGTGCGCTTTTGGAGTGTTGTTAGTGGACAAAAAGGCGACACATGTTTGTGCGAAGATGCGCGGATTTGGATCGGGAACAGGCTCCAGAGGGGCGAGGGCTAGAGCACCGTGGGTGGCGGAGGAAACTAGATCCGGTCCCTGGTCCCCTCCCCTTGAGCTATCGAGTTTCGGAAATGCCAGAAAATTACGATTCTGCTGACTCCTCCTCCGTCGGCGATTGTTTTAAATTTCGTCTTTGCCCCTCCGCTTGGGGAATTAGCCGAGTGTGCCTTGGGCCGATCCATTCCCGCGGGATTCGCCGCCGCCGGGGTTTCCGCCCGAGTGGGCCATCAAAATTTGGTGTGTAATTGCATTATGTGAAAAATGGACGACGGATCCCCCGCCTGGCTCTGAGGCCATTTGTTTTGCTTTGTTTATTCCGCCCAAAGGGGAAGGGGCTTTTGGCGGAGGGCGAAGAGACGGGGAAATGCCCAGCAGACCCTTTTTGGGTGGAGGTGTTGTCCACTCAGGCGCTGAAAAAAGGTGGGAAATGGATTTGCCGGAACTGGCTGGACACCGAAATGCGGCCAAAATGGCACCGAAAGGGGTTGTTGCCCTTTGCCGATGCAAATGCAATTGGAAATCGGGGAAGGGGGAACTGGAACCGCTGAGAACGGATTTGCATTGGGAGGGAGCGGAGGAGAAGGCAATTAATCTTTTAAAAGTTGGGAGGGCTTTAGTCATTTCCCAGCGGAAAAGGGAAAGGGAAGAAAAACGGCTGGACATTGGACAACAAAGGGCGGGGAAGTGGGGAGAGGGCCAACCAATCTGAGTCCGAGCCGTTGTCTCTGGGCGGAGAGGCAATTCCCCGGAAAGTGCCGAAAGCGGCCGACGAGTGCAAAACAAACAGCGCAACAAAAGGCGCAATGGAGATGTTTCTGGGTTTCTGCCTCCGCTTTCTGCTTCTGCCGAAGAGTGCCAAACCCCCCCTCCGCTTCTTTGTTTCTCCGTTCCTTCCCCTCTTGCCATTTTGTTCCACACTTTTTGGCTGGGAGGGGAAAATCAATTTGTTGTGCGACGGAAGACGCCAAAGCGGCGGAAGGGATTCCGGCAGATGGCGGCGGCGGCGGGGAGAGGCCGCATAATGAATTGGCACTGACTGCGGGGAGTGGACTCCACGCAGAGCAAAAAAGGAGGGACAGCTGAACAACATTTCGCCGTGTTTTTGTGCAGTGGATCTCTGCAATTGGGGACCGGCGGCGCAGAAGCCAAGGCTATTTTTATAGCCCAAATTGGCGCAATAAACGCGCCCAAATGGGCAAACGGCAGCGCCCCAAATGAATGGGTGGATGTGGTGGGTGGGGAGAGAGTGCTGCTGGTCGCCGGCAATCATCTCCTCTTTCGCCTTGCACCCGCAAACCCGCTTTCGACGGATAAAAACGGAGCCGGCGGCGGGATTGGCTCACTTTTTGATCGTTGGCGCCGGAATGGAGGCACTTTGGGGGTGGGAAGGTGCGTCCAAAGGGCTAATTGCAGGAGGTTGATGCAGAGATCTTGGGCAAAAGAAGACACTCGTTTTGCTTCGGTCAAGCAAAAGTGCAAGTGGCTGGGTGGGGGACTGACTGCTGCTGGAGGGGACTTTGGAATTTGGATGATCGATGGGCGATGTTTTGGGTTTTGACTGTCCGATTGTGCGTCTCGATTCTGCACTTGACGCATCGATTTGCGCTCGGGCGGGGGACGGAATGCGCAAGTGGACGGAACGGGCGGACGGACGGGCAGAGAGGCAGTGGACGGCGCCAGATTGACTGAACGGAGGGACGGGGACAAAAGGCGGGGGACGACGAATGATGGACTGACGGACTCCGGAGGGGTGGATGCCGCGGGCAATGGGGAGAAGGGACAGCGAGTTTCAACTTTAATGAATGAGATCTAAGAATCGCAAGAGGGCGGAAGAATATTGGAATATTCTGCAGAAGAGTGATAAAAGGCGTGTGGAATGGGAATTGGATTGCGTTCGTTTGCTCGGTCTGTCGAGATGGATTTGGCGCTCTGCTGCTCGCAATCGGAAAGGCGATACGCGGTGTAAACTGCTGCTGATGCACGCATTCCCCATTCCCCGTGTGTTTTTCCCCGATCGACCGGGGGAAGGGCTGAAGATGGATGGATGTGGATGGTTGGATGGTGCCCTCCTTTGCGCTATGCCAGTGCCCGTTTCACTTCTGCTCTCCCCGCAGATTGCGCACATCCAAATTCCCTATTGCGGGTAAACCCGTTTGGCGGGTGATGGACTTTGGATTCTGGCAAAAGGCGAAACAAAGGAGCCATCTGCTGGGTTGGGCATGATGGATGCGGGGCAATAAATCGGCCCCCGAAGGCGCACATGGAAAGGCGGTGGGCGGCAAGTAGCCCCCGAAGAGGCGCTGAAAGAAGGGCAACAAACATCGGCGGAGGGAAGAACCGAGGAATCGATTTAGCCGGGAATGGGGCGGAGAAACAGCCCAAGTGGGGCAATGGGAAGAGCTCAGTTTGGCCAACAAAATGAACGAATAATAAGGGGCCAGGGACAGATAGATATGTAGATAGATTGGCTTTTATGGGCCGAACGGGGAATCTGTTCCTCCGCCAATCGAAGGCCTAATTTTGGCCTGCCTTTCGAATGGGAAAAGGGATTTCTGTGTAAAACATTGCGTTGGCATTTGTTCCAGCGGAAGGGGAAGTGAAAAGGAATCGGAGCAGACGGAGGCTGATGGACAGCGCCAGACGGACGGACGGACACTCGCTCCATCAAAAACAAATAATGTTGGTTGTCGGCCATCCGTCAGATTCGCCCGAATTTATTATTACTTCGGACCTGACGGGGGAGTGGCACATTTTGCTCGGTTTGTTTGTCGTTTTGCACAATTTGCGCACGCAAAGTGCGCCCGAAATGGAAAGAATTAAAAACGGGCGATTCGCGCGGTCCATCCATTCATCCATTGTTCGCGTGGCGCCTTTTACGATCTCGACCCAAATCCGCTTCCGATCGGATCATCCGGACACGTTTGTGCGTTGCATTCGGGCACCTCACTCGGGACCGGGCCCAACCCCTCCGACGGCCTTCGACCCGCACTCCCCAGTCCCCGGTCCTTGGCCTCGTCTCGAGTGTTTTTGCACCGACCGACGCTTTCCCACGGAACAAGTTGACCGTGAAGGGGAGAGGGCAAATGGACGACAGAATGCGCAAATGGATGCAGAGGTTCTGGCACAGATTGGGCAGAAAGGAGGGATTGCGCGCGATTATTAATGCGCGCAAATTGATTGGCGGCAAATGTCCATTGCATTTTGGGGGAATGGCGAGCAAAAAATAAAAACGAAAGTGTTGGAAACTTTTTTAGTATTTTCTGCTCGTAAATTAGCACTTTTAGAGTGGAGAGTGGAGAATGCACAGAACCACTCAACAGCTCAACACTCAACCCTCCTCTGCTGCTGCTGCTGCTGGTGGTGCTGTTCGTTGTTTGCCCTGCAAATTTGAATGTCCGCCCGGCCGAGGGACAGTTGAAAGAGCGCTCCTCTGGTTGGGCGCAAATCTGGCGGACAAACAGCCGTCGGTGGGGCAGCAGAGGCCACTGTCCGATTGATGGTTCACAGGATGGTGGGGAAGTGCTGAAGAAAAGTTGACGAGACAGCCCAAAGGTGCAGAGGAAGTTGAGAGTTGGGATTGAGACCTTGAGGCAGTGCCAAAGGGCAAAGGGCAAAGGGCAAACTGTGCCGGAAATGGGCCCTTGATTGTTGTGTGTGCATTTGATGTATCTTTTTTCTCTTTCCCCTAATCATTTTTGTTACCATTATCGAATCACCGGGTTCAAATCCAAGTTCGACTGCGTTTGTTGCGTCATTTTACACTCCACTTCTCTTCGCCTTGCCTCCCATAAATACCGCCTTTTTTCGGCCAATTTCCTCGCAAAATGCGACTCCAATCCCAACCCGACGGCGGCAGATGTGTCCCTTTGGCCGCCGCCCATTTCGAGGGCTTAATTGTCGTCCACATTTGGGCCAAAATGGAGTTTCCATCTGTCAACAATCCAAAATAGTCGGTCCCAAATCCGGTCTGTGGACAGAAGGTGTGGGATGAGCAACCCGCCGAACGGGGAGTCGGCCAAGAGCGGTGCAGAGACGGCGACAGTGACTGTGGGGCTGCCGAAGGACTGCATGGCCCGGTTCAGGTCGGGTCCCCCAACTCCCGGGTGTGCCGCAATTCCATTTGCCAAATTGCTCGAAACAATCCAATTTGGCGCCAATCCATGCGTTCAGGCCCCCGTTCACCCCGAGCAATTCGCTACTGTTGCGACGCCGTTCCCCTCCGCTCATCACCGTCACCCACTCGACGACAGCCCCGCTCCCCTCCGCCCTCCCGTGTGCCACCGAACTCGAGCAAAAGGAACGCGGCAAGATCCAATTCGGCCCCACTTGAACTAATTCCCTCCGCCGCCCTTCAGACGCAGAGAGCATCGCCTCCAGCTCGGTGCCCTCCGCCGCCACAGAACCCCCGTCCATGGTGCACCACCCCCCTCAGCCGTTTCCGCTGCCCTTGCGCCGCCGCTCGTCCACCTCTTCGCCGTCCAGTTGTGCCTCCCCGGCCGTTACGGGGGCGCGCCACTCCATGCCCCGGCTGAGCATCACGTCTCTGGGCTCT
This sequence comes from Radopholus similis, assembly GCA_013357305.1. Classification (NCBI taxonomy): domain Eukaryota; kingdom Metazoa; phylum Nematoda; class Chromadorea; order Rhabditida; family Pratylenchidae; genus Radopholus; species Radopholus similis. Next base: position 55,504 of record VAHH01000002.1, read on the forward strand.
GTGGCCAAGACGTTCCAGAGCATCGCTGCGTTCATCGTGCCGGAGGAGGAGGGCGAGCGCGAAAGGGCCAGGGACCGGCTGCGAATGAGTCTGCGCCGCAAGGGACACTCCATAGTGGAGGAACGTGTGCGCAAGGAGAGCATTGCGGAAGGGACCCGGAAGGTGTCCAATGGCAGGCCCAAGTGGACAGCCGCGGAACAGCGGTGAGATCCCCTTCGTCCGCTGAAATTTAGTACAATTTGCGCATTTTTCGCTTATGCATGCGCTTTTCGTCCCCTTCCCGGCGCAGGATGCCGAGAGTCGATAATCCGCCTCTTTCTCTCTTCTTCTCCGCGTGTTCCACCTTCACACTCCGCTCCTTTTTGCCGCACAATAACCCGCATTTCTCCGATGCCAAATTGTGTTTCCCGCCAATTCTCTGTCCCCACCCACTCTCAAATTGTCCACACTCGCCCAAACAGCCGCCCTGGAGGAATCGATTTGTGCCAAATTGGGGAGAAGACACAGATTCATTAGGCAGCGGCAAGAGGGAACGGACTAGGGCGAGGGAAGTTGAGCCGGCAATTTTAAAGTTTCATTGGCCAAACCCGAAGAAGATTTTCTATACCCGTAATTCGAACTGTGAACTTCCCGATTCACATTATTCATTTTTGTCGGTCATAATATTTGCCCGTTCTCGCCTTCCGGAGACGCACTAGACAAGAGGAAATGGGGCGACTGAGTTAGTGTTGTTGGGAGCGGGCGGAGCGAGCACTCTCCTCTGGGAATGGGCCGGCGCAATGAATGGCCCCAAACGCGTGAGCGAGTCCGGCAGCGGCGGGAAACACAGAGAAGCGGGAAGGGAATGGAATTGGCCCTCACATTTCTTTTTGCCGCGGCAAAATGGCCACCGCCGCTCGCTCTCTTCTGTGGGCTCTGCCCCCGCCAAAATATAATATCGATGTCACCGGGCAGGGTATGGCCGAAATCGTTATTGACAATAATTACGTCGTAAAGGCGATGCCAGATAATACTTAATTGGCTTGGCTTGTGCGACAGAGAGACCAAGAAAATGAAACATTTGAAAGGAAAAGCTCAGATTTGTCTGGAATATGCATACGTCTTTAGATTTAAAAATTAAAATCAAGATTTGGCGTCTTGTTCCCGCAAAATTCGGCAAAATTGCGCGTTTCCGCAAACATAAATTCGGCTGAGTAGTCGAGTAGTGGCTGCTGACAGTGGTAGTGGGGTTGAGTCGGCCTCTTCCTGGTCCGGGAGTGCCTCCCCCACATTTTGCATTTGTCAATTCCCCAAATTGTGTCCGCTCCCAGCATCCATCCCTCTCCCTCCTATTCCAACCAATGCGCAAAATCTTCTCCATTTTTGCGAGAGTGCATTTTCTCCGTATGGATTTGCGCGAGACCACTCTCTCCTCCTCCTCTGTCTACGAACGAAAGCATTCCACTTCCACCAAAGAGTGGCTTTTCTGAACTTTGGACAAAAAATCGATAGACACTTTTGACCAAAACAACAATAAATGCAATTTCTTCTGCTGGTGTTTTGCGCGGCGTTCAGCCAATTTTTCGGAGTAATTGGAAGTGACAGAGTGCGCGGGGAACACTCAACGCAATTTTGGCTCAGCACCAATCGCGAAAGGATCGATGTGTGCGATTGAGGGTGCAGGCAGAAAGCGCAAGTTTTCGCCCCGATTTCGCAATAGTTCATTCATCATTTCATCAAAGTAGAAAAATGTGTTACTAAATTCTTAAACAAAAATATACATATCCCAAAGTAATTTGCTTGCCCTCGAGATAAATCTCATTCCACATCGCCATAGTGTTTCTTGCGAGAGCCTCCTGCAATTATGCTTGGATTGTTTTCCTCAGCTTTTTCATTTCCCAGAGGTCAGATGCGCAGTTCCCCTTTCGCCCGTCCGAACTTGCGCTCCTCCTCGCAGACACGGCCCACGCCCCTGCCACGGCAGAACGGGCAACCTTCGAAACAACAGAGCAGGGACAGCAGCAGGAGCAGGACAGCAGGGCACAACAGTGCCACCACGGGACGTGCGCCCAGCGTGCCTGTGACGCCGAAGAACAAGCGATACGCACATGTCAAGAGGTGAGGGGGAAAAGAGGTAAACAATAAAAACCGGATTGGATGTACAGCAAGGTGGGCTCCATCACGGACTACACGCCGCCGCCCAGCCAGGTGAAGATCTTCCACCAGCAGGTCAAGGTGAACGCCACGCCCAAGGTGGGCTCTCTGCAGAACGCTTCCCACGTTCCAGGCATCTTGCTTTGCCAGATTCTCCGATTTATTATTCTCCCCTGTTTTAGCGGGCGGAAATGTCAAGATCGAGAACAGGAAGTTGAACTTTCGTGAGACCGCGACGCCCAAAGTGGAGGCCAAATCGGCGGTGCCGATTCCGAAGAGCGAGAAAAAGGTTTTATTAAAAGCGAATACTGCCGCGCTAATAAAATGGTCAATTTGGTTGATGCCAGATTGCGACCCAAAAGTTGGTGTGGAAGGCGGAGGCAAAAATTGGCTCGCTGGAGAATGCGAATCACAAATCGGGCGGGGGCAACATTAAAGTTATTGCTTTGCTTCTGTCACAATGTGCATCCCCTTGCTCATTCTGCGCACTTTAGATCTTCAACGAGCCGGTCAGGGTGAAGGCGGAAGGCAAGGTTGGCTCCCTTGACAACATTGGGCACGTGCCCGGCGGAGGAAACGTCAAGGTTCGACCAGTGGGTGGGGTGTTGGCATTAGAATTTTCCCTCAAGATCTCGGACTACTCGAACAACATCGGCGGGGCGGGAAGTGTGCGCTCAGCGTCGCGGCGTGACACCGCCGACTCTGGGCAAAGCTCTGTGTCTGCCGGCGCTGTCCAGAAGTCACCTCATCCGGCCAATGGCGACCCTGTGTCCGTCGAAATAACCATGTCGCCGAAGCGCTCCCCCCACCCGACCGAGATTGAGCTGACCCCGAGGGGAGTGCCCGGCCAAGAAGATGACGACAAGAGGAGGGCAGCAGCACCGACGAAGATGCCCGCACCGTACGAGAACAACGTGGCCGAAGGGGAATTGATCAACTTTTGACCGGAGAAGGCCAGAAGTGTGAACAAACTGAATTGACCAGTCCTGAATTAGTATTATTACCTAATGACCCCATCCACCACAAGTACATAATTGTGTGACAAACATAATAGCATTCCCTTTATCTTTTTCAGACTGCTTTGAAAAACCGTCATCATCTCTCTGCAAATTTTGGGGAGATAAAACGTTTAAAAGGAGAGGACAAAGCGGAGTCATATGATGAGTAGGGAGAGAAAATGGTTGGAAAATGGACAGGGTTCGGATGAAGAACTGACAGAAGAGCGACAAACAATGTGTGTGTGTAATAGAGATGGGTTTTGACGGAACAAATCTGTATTTACTTTGGAGTGCAGAAGCAAAAATTAGATGAATATTTAACTTTAGGTGGAGACGACCCTTTTTGGGGAAACGCGAAATATCGTATCGACTGAATGGAGTGGTCATATCACAAGGCTGCAGAACTGTTCTGCTGCTGACGAACTGCCAAATCCCGCTCCACGTCCTCCAGTTTCAGGCAATTCTGCACGTTCGGAATTTGTTCAGGACCGCGACCCTGAAGCACGCCAATGATTGTGGTCCAACAATTGCTGTGATCCCCCACCAGAATTGGTCTCCCTTCTCCGTTGGCGCTAGCCGCGAACAGCTTCTGCAGAAAGGGGACTGCCGGGTTCGCAGCGCCCTCCCCAATGCCTGCAAACATTGGAGATTTTGGTCATTGGGCTCTTTCGTTGTTTGTTCTAAGCACCTCCTGCCGAACCGCCGCCCATTCCCGCTGCCGGCACTTTGGACATTTGGCGCATCACCTTCATCGGGGAGAGAACATTCATGTACTAGATGCCAAACCAACGGAAAACCCACAGAAGTAGGCATGAACGACTGCGAATTGAGCATGCTGTGAGTGGGCGTCGGAGAATTATTGAACATGTTCTGCGGTTTGCTGCCGGCGACCAATGGTGGTGGAAAATGCATCTGTTGTTGCTGTGGTGGCTGGTGATGTTGCGGGAACGTCGGCGGTCCGCTGGCGCCAAAGTGTTGGAGGTGCATCGGATGCTGAGGCGGGAAGTGGTGCGGCGGCGGGAAGGGAGGCATTGGCGGTGCGTGCGAGAATGGCTGGCCTCCAGGTCCGTACGGAAAGTGTGGCGGCGGCTGCTGTGGCTGGAATGGGTTTGCGGACACGGCACCGGGCAGGTTGGAAGGCACTCCGTTCCGGATGGCCATCTCGCGAAATACCGGATCCTGCATCAAATACGAAAACGCCTGCCTCAAAATCACGATATCTGGAAAGCGGCAGCATTAGAGCGTTGGGATGAAAGCGATCGCCCAATTATATTCCACCTGGCTGTGCTCCTGGGGCCAAATTCGGCTGCAATTTGCGAACAGTTTGCATCAGAATCTGCTGGAACTGGTTCGGCGGCACAGGCGAAGGCGGATGCGGGAATGGGCCGCCCTGGAGCAGTGGACTTTGGCGCGGAAAAGGCGGCGCAATAGGCGAGTGCAGCAGCTGATGTGGCTGCTCAGTACTGGACGGCCGCGGAACAAACGGCGCTACCATGGCCATCGGCGGAGTACGCTTTCGGTGCTGTTCGAACAGCTGTTGCTGCATCGCCTGGATACTGGGGTGAGGCGCCATGGCGGCCGTATTCGGTGGCACAGACGACACAAAGGATGCCGCCGACATTCCACCGCCCGCACGCAACATCTGCTCCTGCTGCATTTTTCGCATCAGTGCATTCCGCTGAGCAATGTCTAAAACTGTTGGACTCAAATCTGCTAATCCGTTTGTCCCTTTTGACCTGGCGGAGAAATACTCGCACTTGGCTGCTGACGAAAGTCGCTGGACATGAATGAATCACTGCCGACGATTGCTCCATTGCCCAGTTGCGGAAATAGACTTTGCAGAGGACTTTGGCGAACAGACATCAGCGGAGAGGTCAAGTGCTGATGGGGCAGCCCGGCGCTGGATGGACGGGGAGTCTGCAAAGGCGATGTGGCGTTCGGAAGCTGCGGGAATTTGCGGAGGGACGCCTCGAAATTCGCTTGGATGGGGTTCACTTGGAAATTGGCTGAAACGGTGTTGGCTTAAATTGGAAATTCTGCACAGCAAATCAATCTCACGTTTAGCCTCCAACGGGTCGGTGGTCTGTGTCAAAATTGGGGAAGTTCTCGATTCAACAGATTTGTTTTGATCAAAAGAACTGGCGTTTTTGGAGAAGAAGCGACTCAGGCGACTGCCGGAGGGAGTCTGCGATTGCTGTTGACTAGTTTGCGGCATTGCCGAAGCGGGTCCAGAAGAGGCTGTTGCGCCCGTGGGGTTCAACTTGGGCAGTCGCTCCGGGGTGAGACCGAGAATGTAGGCCGCGAACTCGGCGTCCGAATTGGGCAATGTGCCCTTTCCCTTTGCGAACTGGTCCTCTCCCTCGTTGTTGTTGGTGATGCTCCCCGCATTCGCATCGGCCTTTTTCTGCTGTGGCGATGCCATTCCCAGTGCGGAATAAATGTCAAATTGCTTGTTAGCCTCCTCTTTGACTTTTTGCTTCTCTTGCTGCTCTCTGATGAGTGCAGATTCAATGTCAGACGCCTGAACCAAAAAATCTATTAAACTGGTTAAAATGCTGACGGGACCTACCTGCAAAAACTGAACAGGCGACGCAACGTTCGAATTCTTCTTTGAACCCGGCCGCTTATCAACGATCTCGTTTTTGGGTGTCTGTCGCGAAGACGGGCGAGAGCGAGAAGACGCATTGTTCTGCCGATGCTGCGAAATATCGCCAGCTGACTGTCTTTTCTGGCGACTTTTGTTGGATGAACGATCCTTGTCCGCCTCAACCTGCTTCGCAGCATTAGTGCTCGACTGACTGTTGCTTTTCGATTTGCGCCTTTCTAAATTTTGCGGTTAAGGGACTCTCTCCCCTTCTTCCAATCTCACTTCTCTCCGATTGAGGCTGCTCGTCCTCGAATCCCTTCAACTCGATTATGTCCATCACCGAGTTGGGCCCTTCATCAAGCCATTCGGGTACTGGCTCGTTATCCGTGTTCGAACTGCGAAGTCGTCCTCGATCACGATCAGTGGCAATACCACGTCGGAACTGACAAAGGATTTTTACACAACCGTTGGGAAAATAATTGACAGAAATCACTCACACCGCTGCCTTTTTCGCTACCAAGATGATGCTTAGATGATCCAACAACCGTCCACGAGTTTCCACCATTACCAATACTGGAGCTAGATGCATTTTGGTTGGAGGATCCACTTCGGCTGGTACGACTGTGTGCTTCAAGCGCTGACTTTTGCTAAAAGTCTTCATTATACCCAAGACCGGTGTAAGCATTGGATACAAATGCTGGCTTGAAGTCCTCCATTCCGTTGTTGAACTGGCCGCCTTGTCGCCATCGGGATTTTGAATGCTGCTGTTTACCATGTTGCTCTAAAATTGTATTGTCGATTGAAGTTTTATCCAAATTAAACCATGTTGTTGTGGAGAGGATGCCCTGCATCCAGAAGAGAAGCCACGTCTTTGCGGTGATAAGACTGTTTGCTGATCCAGTTCACTGCTATTCGAGGTCGATTCCAGGACGAAATTGAAGATCTTGCTGACTGTGGGATTCATTATTGGCTGCACAGCCGCTGTCTGCTTGTTGCGCTTCATATCTCTATTCTCCACTCCCTCGCAAATCCATTTGTGTTGAAGCCATTTGTCCGGTGAGAATAAGCCATCGTCGCTACATCGAGTGATGTTTTCAAACACGTAAGAATAAGTGACTTTACTTGTCATAATCCTTGGAGAGAAATATCGGACGAGTACGACTGAACGTACATTCCCGAAGTATTAGCATCTCACGCCTGTTGTATCGGTGCACAGATTGCTTCTCTTCAGATCCATCCGGCGTGGAAAATGCTGTTTTCTGAGAGTCTTGATTGTGATCTGCATCACTTTCTGTCATTTTGTCTTAATATTCAATTAAAATTAATAAGCTAAAACGGATTGATTATGCTATAAATGTTTAAATTCCCAATAATAAATTATAAAATGAAAAGAATTTTTGTCATTTTGGGTTATCTAATCCCTCAATATTACGAATTTTTTACAAATCTTCAGCAGGCCCTATCGCTGGCAATGCATGGATGAGCGAAAATCACTAGTTGGGTAGTCTAGAGTCTAGGGGCAAATTTGATTACATACATAATACCGATTTGTTTTGATTTGCTATTGCATCCTGGTATTGCGGTTTTTAAGTTTTTATGCTTTTGTAAAAATCCTTGCCTAATACTAATGCCACCCATCACGTAGTAGTAGGTATGTTTCACCGGACCTAGGTACGTCTTTCCCCCTCCCCTTCTCACTTCTATTTTCTAAAACTATCTAGTATCTAATATTCGCCCGTCGCTGTCTGCGTCGCATCGAAATTCGAGACTATCGAGATGCCCATGCTAAAAAATGCATGATATTGGCGTTCCGTTTTGTTTAAAAATTTTTTAATAATTTTTAAAACGATTGTATTGTTTGTAAATTTAATAAAAATGTTAAGTCAGAAGTCGGACAGGAGGGAGATATTGAATTGAGATCGAGGACGCTTTAGTATAGTAGTATTCCGTGGCTTTTGACTTGGCATACAATAATTTCGATTAAAAAATAAATTTTAATATAATTCACGATTTTAGTTATTGTGAATTTATATTTTGCAAAAAATGGCGGTCGGAAAGAACAAGAAGATGGGCAAGAAGGGTGCTAAGAAGAAGGCGGTTGACCCGTTCACCAGAAAAGAGTGGTACGACATCCGTGCTCCGGCAATGTTCCAGCACCGAAGTGTTGGCAAGACACTCGTGAACCGAACCCAGGGAACTCGTAAGCTAAAACCCCACGACACCCAATAATATTTTAAAATTTTGTAGGCATTTCAAGCGATTTTTTGAAGGGCCGTGTCTATGAGGTTTCTTTGGGTGATCTTAACAACACTGATGCCGACTTTCGCAAATTCCGCTTGATCTGCGAAGAAGTTCAGGGCAAGAATTGCTTGACGAACTTCCATGGAATGACTTTCACTCGGGACAAGCTCTGCTCGATTGTCAAAAAGTGGCATGTAAGTTTGTCGACGAAAATGGAAGGTGGTGAATCATTTACTGTTCAGACGCTTATCGAGGCTAATGTGGCAGTGAAGACCACGGACGGCTATATGCTCCGTCTGTTCTGCATTGGCTTCACTAGACGTAGCCTCAACCAGATCAAAAAGACCAGCTATGCGAAGACTTCGCAAGTGCGCGCCATTCGGGCTAAAATGGTGGAGATAATGCAGAAGGAGGTTTTGAATTGAGAGTTTAATTGTTTAAGCTAATCACATAATTACACTCAGGTGTCGTCCAGCGACTTGCGCGAAGTGGTCAACAAACTGATTCCGGACTCGATCGGAAAGGACATCGAGAAGGCCTGCTCCTACTACTACCCGCTGCAGGACGTCTACATTCGTAAGGTGAAGATCCTGAAGAAGCCGAAGTTCGAGCTGGGCAAGCTGCTGGAGATGCACGGCGAGGGAAGTGGCACTGCGGCCGTCATCACCACGGCCACCGGCGAGACCATCGAGAGCCGTCCGGACGCATATGAGCCACCAATCCAGGAAAGCGTCTGACCATTTGGTCGAGGAGAGTTGGATTGTGCTCGCGATACTTTGTTTGTTGTTAAGTCTTGTTGACGACAAATTATTACGAAGATGTTGATTTTCGAGTGTTAAACCTGATTTGAGAGTGACAGGGGTTTTGCCCAAATATCAATTTTATTTACAAGCAGCCGGTAGGGGCATTTATTTTCGGATAAGTATAATCACCGACCTAATTTGTTGTTCTCCCCCCTATTTTTCAAAATTAGGCCGCTTTTTTACCAAAATAGGTCGGTAATTAATCCCATTGCATTTATTTTACCACAATGAGAATGGGCCACAATGGGGGAAGAAATCGGTGAATTCGCATCCGCTCACGCAGCAGATTCGCATGATCTCGCTGATATTCGCCGGTCTGTAGCCTCTCTCTGCACTCGTTTCCCCGCGTCTTCGCTGTGTCCGCTCGTCCTCCTCCGTCATCATCGATTCTGCGCCCCTCGCCCTGTTGCGTCCAAAGCCAGGTGCAATCGCGTGCCTCTTCCGCCGCTTCTTCATCGGACAAGCCAACTCAAATGCTTCGAAAAAGGATCTTCCACCTGCAAATAGAGACAGTGATTTTTGCGTTTGAATTGAATGTCGTGCTCTGACCCGGGGGACACAGCTTCAGCGTGCCGAACTTGGACTTGTAGGGCGAAGCTGTGGGCGCTATAGCCTTGATCAGCGGCCCCCTCTCCCGGTCCCCGTCCAGCAGCATGACCACCGAACTAGTCCTCCTCCTCCCCGACGGGCCATTCCCATTCCTGTGCCTCCGCTCCGTTTTGTGCAGAGTGCTCAACGGGTAGAAGTAGTTGGTGATCGGGTTCAGCATTGAGACCGGCAGAGCCATTGCGGCCGATGGCCGGTGTCCGGCGGGCGGAATGGGCAAGGACGGATGGAGGAGATCGTTGCTGTGGAAGGAGACGAGCAAAAACAGAAGCGTTGAAAAGAAGCGAGGAATTGCGTGGAGCAGGAGCATGCGGCCGGAATGGACTTTAAGTATTGTTTTATTGTGCTCCTGCTGGTGGAAGAAAGGCGCCCGGCAATACGGCGAACAAATTCTCCCACGGACCTTGGATTGCCAACGCCAGCAATAGTTCACAGCTAAAATGCGGGATAAACATCATTTCCCATCCTCCACGACTCTATTCTAATGGAATCAAACTTTTTTGAATAATGATTTGGCGGAGGAACTTGGAGCGGAACGAATGGAAGAGGGGTAAAGAAGGAGTGCGAGTGCCAAGATGATGATGATGATGTCGGTGCTGTTGAATGAGCCTGGGGGTCGGGGCGGGCTTCTGGGAAGTGCTAAAGCGAAGGCGGCACAAATTGCGTGCAGAGTAATTGGGAGGGCGGCCGTGACAAATTCCTGCGCGAGTCTATAGCCGACGAGGTGCACTGGCACAAACGCCCGTGCCATTTGGAATGTGGTTGCCGCCGCAGGACAAATGCACTGTCTCGACAAAATACGTTTGGCGGCGGAGTGGGCTCAAGTGGGGCTTTTGCTGCTTGGGGCTCAGGCGTCAACACCTAGTGGGGGACGCGCCCGTTTTGGCGGCGGCCGACTCACTTCTCCGGCGGTCTGTGGATTTGGGAGCGCCCGAATTAGACACAACAAACTGAGGAATGGCATCACTCTCCCTCCCGATTCGTCCTGCCCAATGAGCACAGCCTCGGGTCAATTGGAGCTGCTTCCTCTGATGTTGTGTGCTCTGTTTCGCTCTCTCGACCGTTTAAATGTGCCTCTCGGGCATTTTTAATTCCCCACAATTAAACCGAATAAGCACAAGGCGGAACAAGAAGCTCCAGGGGTGCGGAACAAAGGCAATGAATGACGATGGTGTGTGGGCTAGGGTGCGGGTTTTCCTTGGTTTGTAGAGCGGATTTGCATTTTAATTGGCGCCGATACGACTACGCAATCCGGGGCTAAATTTGGATGCCCACACCCTCTTAGCTCTAAATGAATCTCCCCCAATTCGGTCTAATCCGCCAAAATGTGGAAATGATGTAAATAGGTAGGCCGCGGAAGAGGGCCCCGACCCGGAACAGCAGTAAATAGTAAATGCCTCGCATCATGTGTGATCCCCTTCCCGCCAATCGGGAGCGAGCAAAGGCCGCGCCTTTCTCCCTTTGCCCGCCATTTACCCCCAAATTGGCACTTGGCGCCGGCGCTTTGTGCCTTGGCACAACTTTTTCCGCGAATTTACTCGCAAAAATGATGGGTGAGGCTTTGTCAATGGATTTGGAGGCACTGTCAGAGTTTGGCAGTGAGAACTGAGCAATTTTTGGAAACCAAAGTGGGTGCGCATTTTCGTTCAAAAATCGCGACGCAAGCACGGAAACGGACAATATTTGTGTTTGGCATAAGGGCGAAACAGAATGCGTCAGCCATTCATTGACCAAAAATAATGTAAGCCAAAACATCTGCGCAACAATGCGAAGAACATGAGTCCCACAATTCCATCCATTGGTGTCGGGGAGACCTTGAACTCTGCTCTCGACACCCTTTTCCTGGAATGCGCAAAAACTATACGTCCCGCTTCTGTTGGCAGAGGTCCATCGCGTTTCTTGGCCGCCAATAATTGGATTTGCGGTTGGAAGCAGAAAATGAAGACGAAGAAGGGAACACGCAATTGTTTGGGCCAAAACAACGGGGGGCTGAGAGCTGAATGGGGAACTGGGAAATGCCGCGTTTAACGCTATTATTGCGGAATGCAGCAAAAACAATGATGAACAAATGCGTCATTGTGGGTTAACAAAACAAACGGATAACGAGCCCAGTTGGTGTTGGACGAGACTGTGGGAAAGGGAAGGGGAATTGAGCCCAGTGTTTGTTTGCTCGGCGTCACATTCTGTCGAGTCGGTCGGTCGGTGGTCGGCAAAACAAAATCACGTCGGAGGAAGGCGAAAACGCAGAAAATGCAAATGGCACAAGTGATGGCCAATGGAACAGTGCAAATGGAAAACACTTCACGCGCATCAATTGCTTTTTCCAGCCTCTTGTTTGTGCTTCCACACTTTTTGTGACAAATAAACAACTTAATCGTCGTAGAAGAGGAATGCCTAATTATAAGTAATTGTTCGTTGGCTGGAACTGAAAACTGAACCGAATGTGTGAATCGAGAAGAGGACACAACAAACCAAAGTAACCAAAGTGCTGAAAGGGAGTATAATACAATAATGAGTGGGAGAAATGTACATATGTATTGTGGTTGATGCACATAAACAAAAAGGAAAGGAATTTGGTACTGGGTAAAGTCTAAATCTAAAGTCCAAATTATTTTGCATTTGCTGATACCTACATATCTTCTTGCCATTGCATTTCCATTATATCCAGCGTCTGATTCTCTCATTCGCACCAACGAAGGTGGGAAATCGCCTTATGTGGGTGGGAGGGATCAGCGAAAGGACTAAAAAGCATGAGAGAGCAAGGGAAGGGAGGGAGAGGCGCGACCGCCCCGAAGCAATCCAATCCCCGTCGCCACACTATTCTTCGCATCGATTGATTTCGCCGTTCTGCTGCAATCGCAATGAGACACTCGGCTCTTGCGTCTTCTTCCTTCCCGATTTGGGCGTTCCAAATCCGTGCAGTTCGGCCCCTGTTGCTGGTGCTGCCGCTGTTTTTCGGCGCAGTTCTGTGGGTGAACCGAACAGACGCAAATTTTATTTCAGTGCAAAACAGTGGACAATGTCCGCGCAAAGCGGACGCCAACGAGGCGGCAGAAGGCAGCGGGCAGCCTGCCCTGCGGCCGGCCAAACAGTTCATCCAGACCACGTTCATCCACCGCGACAGCAGCGGTACAAATACAATAAACCCTTGTGGTCTCAACTATGGATTATGTGCAGACGAGGACAGCGAATTCGCGCAGTTCATCGCCTACCAGTTGGCAGAGCTGCGTCCGCGTCTGCAGCAGCAGGCCTACGTGACGCTGGACAACGAGAACATCGAGTGCGACGGCGGACCCAGAGAACACCACCGCTGCAGGGAGTACCCGCTGAGCGACACTTTCCACTTCCTCATCGTGGAGGACTCGTAAGCACTTGCGTGACGGCAAAAGAAACCAACCTCAGGCGGACGGGGGCAGCGGTGTACAGCATTCCGCGGGAACGGAACTGGGAAGAGGCGAAGCGGGGGCGCACAATTGCGCGAGTGGAGGCGGCACTGTTGGAGTAAGTACGAACGAACCATTTGCCGTGTAGCACTTTTGTTTTCGCAAAAGGACAAATTATAAATGATGACAGGCATTACAATTTGCAGGGGAGAGTTTTTAGAAACCCATTATTTGGAGGTTGAACTGTCGCTTTTTCGCCCTGTTTAGCGCCCTGTCTCGGCACAGTTCGCACCCGCTGATGCCATACGCGTCGGAAGCTGCCGCCAATGCACTGGGTTTTGTGCGCGAATTGGGCGTTGCCGAGCTGGAGCAGTTCATCCGCCAGAACCACGCCGCACTGCTCCGCCGCAGTCCTTCGGCGGTCACGTCCTCAACAGCAGAATCAATTTTCACCCGTTCGCCCACCGAACTGCGTCTTCTCAACGAACGCATTCTGCAGCAGAGACGCGTGGACTTTGCTCCCGTGGATGGGCCGTTGCTACAGTTCCAGGGCCCTGAACTGGCCGAACTGCTGGAATCCGAACAGGTGAAGGCACTGTTCGTGCTGTTCTGGAACGAAGCGAGTCCGCTCTCTGTGCACGCGTACAACTTGTGGGCGAGGGCAGGTGAACGGTGGAAACGGCAAGAAGCGGAGGAGCAAAGGGGAACAAAGGGTATGGCAAACAACGAGCGAAGAGCAGATTCCTTCTAAAATGCACCCGCAGATGACGACCGTCCGGTCGTCCTGGGCAGTGTCGCCTGTCACGAGGAGCAAGAAGTGTGTCGGGCGTTCGCTATCTCGCACACAACGCAACAGCACCAACTGTTCGCATATCGAGATGGGCACAAGGTGGCACACCAACTCGGCATCGGGGACGAGCATTTTCTGCTTGAATGGTTGGCACTTTTTGTCGATCGGTCATTTTGAATGATGTATTCATCACATTTCCGGATTGGACTGGTTCTTTCTGGGCCATTGGTGCATTTTGCCGACCAGCAACGCGTGGAAGGTGCGAAGAAGTCACTAGCCGACGGCGAAGCATTAACTGTGGCACGGTTTCGTTCTGAACAGCAGGAGGAGTTCAAACGGTTCCGAAAGGCGGCTACTCTGCTCCACGGCCGCTACCGAATGGGCTACTGGCTGGACGAGAAGTATTGACCGACTGCTTTTTTGTTGTTCGATTCCGCAAATTGCAGACAAGATGTTGCGCTGTTGAGTACGTTCAGACGCGACAGCGGTCGATTGGTGGAACTGCCGTTTTCGGGCACCCAATTCGGCACTCGCCCTTTGCTGCATCACATTACGCACGCGAGTGTGCCGGACATTTTGGACATTGGACGGGGATTCACCACAGACCTGGTTTTGGGCATTCCGGCGCTGTTGCTTTTGCACAACGGAAATGATAAAGATGGAGGAAGAGCGCGCGAATGGTTTGCCGCAGTGGCGCGTGAAATGCGCGCAATTGGCGAACGAAGGGACAACGATGGGACACCGTTGCGGATGCTCAGAATCGACGTGGCGAGCGAAGAACAGCCGTCGGCCGTTGTATTGGCCGAACTCAAATTGAACGCGCCCACTGACTTGCCCGCCCTCTGCCACTTGGCCAGCAGCGAGATTCGGTGTGCAATCAAGCTGGACAACCTGGACGCACCGGAGAGTGTTGATCGTGCGCTGGTCAAACAATTGCTCAGGGAACTTGACGAGGAAGAGACAAACGGCATCTGGACTTCGCACTTTCAACACAACGGTGGGGCGTCGTGTGACGGAGAGTGGTGGAAAATGCGTTCAAATTCAAACAAAGAAAATGTCTCTAAGGACCAGTGCGAAGCTTTATTCCCCCCTTCAGTGGCCCTCGACCCGATCAACAAACCGCATCCACTCGCCTACATCCAATTGGCCCACATTGAGTCCCTGTTCGGTCCACAGCAGATCCAATTGCAGCCAGAGCCAATCAGAGAACAGCAAATGGCCACCGGCAAAAAGGGAAATCCGGTGGGGTGCCGACCTGAAAATGGTATTTTACTTCCAACACTTCCAGCACGACTTCTCCGCAATGGATCCAGGCCTAATCTCCGGTTGGCTTTGGTGCCAATTTGTTTATTGGTAACCACCCCCGTTTTCAGGCTGTCCAATGATGGCGCACATGCAGAACAACATGAGGGATGAGCTTTAGGTGATAATAAAACATTTGCGCATTTATTTCATTCGACTACACCTATAAACTAAGTGACTCACTCGAATTGGTTGCTCCTACGGGGCTTTTACTATTTGAAAAAATGATTTTATTCTCAGTAATATTATAAATCAGGTCAAATATTTTGATGAGCAGAAACAAAATCAATTGTGTGGGTGCATTTTCTTTTTATGGGAGAATCATGCGGTGGGTTTTGGATGCATTAGTTGATTGAAATTAATATCATCAGAAATCACATAAAAATGAAAAATGTTCCTAATGTCGCGTGTATATTCGGTGCCCAACTTTCAAAAAAGAGAACACAAAACTGCATTGAGATGCGAGAAATACAACAAATTGAAAAGTGGAGTTAACATTGAGAACAGAAGAAATCGTAAAAAGGTGTGAAAAATAAAAAGCATATCAATGAGGGATAAGTTCTTTTATTTCAATATTTTGATAGTGTCTCCTTGTTGGTGTTGTGCCGCAAAAACGTGTATAATTCCAAATGGGGTGAAAGATGAAGGATGATGGAGAAGTGGCTGAGGACCCGTGTGTCCGTCGGTAACCTTGGAAAAAAGCGCCATTTCTCATTCCAAGTAGATGCGGTGGAAGTCGTTGGAACCGAACGCCGCGTTGCATTTGGGGCATTTCCGACGTCTGTTGTCGTACCGGAGTCGTATGCACTCGAAGCAGAACACGTGGTGGCACTTGTCCAGGATGGCGTTTTTCCTGTTCACTTTGCAGCTGGGGCACGTCAGAGACTCCTTTTTGGGATTCACAGTTTCGACGGACATTTACTTGCGAAGGTCACCTTGAGAATGCGGTTCTCCTCCTGCAGCAGTTCGTCCACGTTCTCGTACTTCTCCATCCGCTTAGCACGCTCCAATTTCCGTTTTAGCGAACTCTTCTCCTCCTCCAGACGCTTTATTTTGTTCGCATTCGCTTCGTAGGACGACGCCTTTTTGATCACACTCTCTCGCAACTCCGAGAATTGCACGTCCAGTCGTTCCAGACGCAGACGCAAATCTGTGGCCAATTGTGAGTATTCGGACGCCTTTTTGCGCAAAGAATCGTTGTTCAGGTCGCGGATCCTAAATCGCCACTTCGGGTTAATACCTAAGCCAGTCTCTTCGAAAAACTTGCTTCAGCTCGTGTTCGAGCGTGATGCGGTTTTCGCCCAGAACGCGCTCCTTCTCCTCCAGCTTCTGACAGAGGAGCAACTTTGCCGCCAGCTGGTTCTCCAGCGACTGCCCATTCTGTTCGAGATTTTCCATCTCGTCCTTCATCTTCTTCATTGCCTGCGTGCTCCGGATCTTTTCGCTCATCAGCTTCAGATTTATCTCCTCCTTCTCCTTCAATTGGTCCAACAACTTGCGATGCTAAAATTGTGTTGCATCAAAATGTGCGATTTTCCGCTCAACTGTTACTTGTAATTACCTCCTCTTGCAATTCTTCAAATGCCTGTCCGGTCGACTCCATTTCCTGCATCAGTCCGTCCTCCTCCTGTTTCGCCGACTGTAGCTCTCTGCGCAACTTCTCGCATTGCTCCTCCAGGTGCTTCTGTCGCTTGCGCTGCTCTTCGCTCCAATGTTTGCGTTTGTCTTTCAGATCTGTCCGGGCCATCGTGCGCAAATCGTCCCTGCAGCGGTCTCGCTCCACGCGCAAACGTCTGATGATTTCGACGGCCTCCCCGATTGTGGAGGGAACGGAACACGAAGAATTCTTGTGTTCTTGCCCGTTGGTGGTCTCCGTCGGCTCTTCCTTCTTCACCTCCAGCAGCGGAGCAGAAGCGTCGACCAATGGGGAGGCTGTGTGCGCCGGAGATGGAGTCCCCAAATCGGCCTCGGCGCGAACATCCAGCAATGAGGCATTGTTCGAACCACCGCCAGATCCACTCGAAACGGCAGTTGCCTCATCGTTCAGTTTGATGATCAGATAGTTCTCGTTGTTCAATTTCTTTTCTCCTTCCAACTCCTTCTGAGCCTTAAATTCAAAAGATGCTTTAAATCCTCCCCCCGAAAATCAACCGCATGGAGCTGAATGCTCAAATCCGTGCACTTTCGCTTCTGCCGGGCCACTTCCTGTTTGAGCTGGGTGTTCAGAGTGGTCAATGAAGCCATCAACGCCTCGGTCTGTTCGGCAATTGGACCCGCCTGTTCCTTGGACGCGGTGTTCACCTCGTAGTCGACACAAACATTCTCGTATTCGCGCCGTGTCGCATTCAAATCATTGTCCAACTCCAACACCGTTTGTTGTAGCCGCTCCAACGCGGTGTTTTGGTCAGACTAGGGTTGTCAAATATTCGCGTCCATTTTTACCTGAGCAAACCTTTATGGACACGACTTGTTCTTCGTAGCTTTGCTTGAGCTGCGCCATTTGTTGCTTCAAATCGTCAAGTTCCTTCCTAAACCATTTATGTTTATGCTAAATTGAGCGCCTTAGAAGTGGTACTTTTGCGCTTTGCTGTCCTCAAAAAGACCGTTGTAGGCGCCTTGAAGCAATTTGTAGTCGGTTGTACCTTTCACGTCTTCGGTTGGCATATACCTTATCTAAACGGATCAGCACTCATATTATAGATCGGCTGAATAGCGAAAAACCTTCATTTTGCAATTTTCCAAATCTGCTGAAAGCGACTTATTTCTCTCGGTCATTTCCTGGAGTTCGCTGAGGCGATTTGCCGCAAGTTCCGTTTGAATCTCCAGTTCCTGCTGCAGTTCTTCCAACTTCGTTTTGCTCAAACTCGCCAATTCTTCGCCCTCCGCCGCCCCATTCATTTGAACATCATCGCCTTTCTCGGCATCATTTGCAGCCTTACCAGCCGCAGAAACTTGGAAAGCACTTTCCTTCTTCACATACTTAAACATATTATCTAGTTTGTTTATTTTTCATTAGAGATTTGTATTCAAAAACCTCGGCGAGTCGATAGTCGAGTTTCTCTTCTCTGCGCATCGTTTTGTGCAATCGGTAGCGGAGATCTTCAATTTCGTTCGTCAAAGACTCAATGCGCAGCTCCATCATTGCCGCTTTGTCATCGTGTGCGGCAGACTATCAAGTTAAAAATTGTATTTACATTTATTTGACAAACCTTTATGTCGAGTCTGTGGTTTTCGGCTTGAAGGTCGGTGACCACCTTTTGTAGTCGGGTGTTCTCCTCCAGTATTGTTGTCGCATAATCTCGAAGCTCTTTGTCAATATTCACCTCGGATTCTTTTCCAGGGGACTCTTCTGTCTCCAATGGTGGGGAGTTTTCGGAATTTGCTAAATAAATTTGCATTTTCCGGATTCTGCATGACCTTCTTTCAAACCCTTTAGCATCGAACATATTCTAATGTTTTGTTCCCCGATTCGAGTGAATGCTTGCACCAGTTTAGCTAATGCTCTCTGACTGAACTCGACTCGCTGTCCTAGCTTCTCATCCATTTCTTCGCAACTCCATTGTGCAAGCACGTCCAAGAAGTGCCTGTCCTTTTGACCGCTTGTTGACTCATCTATTGGTTCGGAATTCAAGTGTGATTGTGCCATAGTCAAATTAAAGACCTTTCATTTCGGAATCCAGTTGAGTTGCCTCTCCATCAAATCGCTGCAGCAGCAATTGAACGTCCTCGTCAAGCTGAACATTCACCTTTAGATGTTAACGAATAAATCAATCTAACCCTATTCCAGTATCTGTTTATGATACATAAAATGGCGTCATCTTGAACTTGGCGACGTTCGAATTCTTCTACTCGCTTTTCAAGGCCAAGTATTATTTTCTGCTTGTGACGGAACCGTTCACACAGTTTGTAGTGCTGCGCGCGAAGAACACGAGTTTCAATCTCCTTCTGCAATGATAAATTTGGTTTGCCGACTCTCCCTAGTCAGAAATGGCTTACCACACTCCCAATGCTGCAGAGTCTGACAGGCTCGAACTCTACTAATTTTTTCTTCTTTGGTTGCGGCGACTGCAAACGTTCGCTTGAACTCGTATGAAGTTCATCATCACTGTCCTCTGATCCGAGAGAACGTTTCGGCATTTGATATTTTTAGCAGATCCACTTTTCTAACTTTAGATTTGAAATTAATCGGATTTTGTTTAGCTGAAGTGAGAAAAAAAGAATATAGCAAAACAACTGAGTTTTGACGATCGGATTGATCTTGGTGACAAACGATGGAGTTCGTCGAGCAGAATCGATCTAAGGGTTGGAGAAGTTGATCGGGCCATTTTGGCAAAATTATGACCTTATGAGTTATGACATGTCAAATTCGGCAAAACTTTTGGGGTTTCAGGTCGATATTTTTAAAATCGGCAAATTATATGTAGTTAGTTACCAGAATTAGGCAGATCTGATCATTTTAAAGAAAGTTTTGAAGTCTGTCTTTTGCCTAAAAGAATCCTCCAATACTAAATCTAAAATCTAAATCTCAAGTAAATACAAGTAAAAATAAAAAAAAAACTGTTCCATATTCCATTAATAAACAATAAAATTTTTATTGCACATTAGTTGTCGAATAAGATTACATAATTCGCTGCCAAAAATGGTTGAAAAAGCTACCAATTTTTTTTGACGTATCATAACTTTGTGTTCAGAATGGTCAAATCGGCCTAATTTTGGTACCATTCGATTCAGCTCGTGGAGACGCTTCGAATGAGCTATTGTGTTCAGAGGGTACTATTGAGTTTAAGAAAAATTTGGTAGCTTTTTCAACCATTTTTGGTAGCGAATTAATCTACTCACATAATAACATAATAATTATTTTGATTTTTATTTAGAAAATGTCACAAAGTACAAGCACAGCGCCCGCCGTCGCCGAGTCAACGCCTGATGAGCCAGCATTCCAAACTAATCGCATATTCATCGGTAGTTTGACGAAAGAACTCGAAGAGTTTACTATCTACAAGTACTGCTCCGCTTATGGCGAGATTACAAAATGCCAGATCATGAAAGAGCCGAAGACTGGCCGCAGCCGTGGATACGGCTTCATAACCTTTGTGCTGGCCTCTTCAGCCGAAGCGTTCCTCAAAGCCAGACCCCACTACATTGGTCATCACAAAATCCACGCAAAACCCGCATTTCCCACCAGCGAAGTTAAGACATTTTGATGCAAACATATACGAAATACAGATTTCAGATCCTGGTATCGTCAATAGCGGCAACAGAGCGCACCTCCACCTCTCCATTGATACATACGAAGCGTCTATTTGTTACCTACAATGTTATTGATGCAAAACGGAATAATCTCGCAGAGCCGGCCATTTTCGGCTATCTCAGCACATTTGGCGTTGTCAAAGAAATTGTCCAACAGTTTTCACGAACCTCGGCCGAATTTGAGGCGAATCCAGTCAATGACTATTGGATTGTTGATTTCTTGGATGAGGAGGCGGTTGACAAGTGTATGGCGGGAGGTGCACTTCATTTTGTGCAGGGAGTTCGCGTCTACATGAAACGGGTGGTCAGCGAGCAGGAAGTCATTCGGCAAAAGCGCCAGTTGGAACAAGAGAAGACTTCCCGCACTCAGCAGTTGAACAACGAGTCTCAGCCACAACAGCACCAGGGTTCTGAAACTGCTGATCCAGCTCTTATTTGGATCCTTATTTAGCCCAACAGCAGTCAGGCCATCACTACTTTTTCCCGCCGGTCAATTTTCAGTACAGCCATCCGCCACCTCCTGTTGCACAGGCGCCAATTTCCACGTTCGACAGACAATTCTTCATTCCGCCTCAACCCCCTCCGCCGCCACCGCCGCAACCAACTGCTCCAAAATCAATTATTAGTGCGCAAGTTATCCGATCATCGGACCGAACTACGCAAAGAATCGTCACAATAAATGGTGGCAACAACACAACTGCACCTTCCATCTATCTGAGTATGCCATTTGTTTTTAGGACCTCCAACTGCTGTCCAATCAACTGCTGATAATTTGTTAAAGGGTTACGGCTATCAAGATAATGGAAATGAAATGGAGCCAATTCCGGAGAAACGACACAAACATTCGCATCTTTACTGAATGAGACCATACTTAAAATAATTTTTTGTTTTGTTTATAATAATTAATAAACATTTTAAAATATTTTGTCGCGGGTGGGCCTAGTATTATTATGTAACGATAACCTTTTTGGGTCAAAATATATTGTATTTTGTAAAAATTAATTTTATTACTTTATCTCATCTATCAGGTGTCATGCGTTCAGAAGATTTCAATGGCCACTCTCGATTTGAGGCAGCCAAATCGGAGAACAATCGCGGCAACCAGCTCTTGAATGGCCCCTCTTACGAGAGCACTTATAAGCGAATCAAAATGCTGCACGGTAAGCAGATTGTCAAGGTAGAGTCAGTCGGGGTGTGCCGTCGAGGAGTACGAATCGTCATTTTTTCAGGACTGGACGGAACGGACTGACCCTCAAAAGTTCGTTTTCGAAGATTGCGGGATTGCCTCTTATCTGCTGGAACTCTGGCGCACCTTCAACATCCCGGTGAAGCGTTTTGCCGACCTAGGTTGCGGAAACGGCCTTTTGGTCCATTTGCTCACCAAAGAGGGCTTTTCTGGCGTTGGTCTGGACGTGAGAGAGCGAAAAATCTGGGAACAGTTTCGCGAACAGGGGACCCAATTGAGAGAGGCAGCACTTGACCCGAGTTCCTTGGACTCCGTCCAGCTTCATTTGGAGGGCGTCGATTTTCTCATCGGGAACCACAGTGACGAGCTCACACCCTGGATACCCGTAATCGCAGCCAGGTTGAGGCCTTTCTCTCTGGGTGGAAGTTTGCCAATTGTGCAGAATTGGTTGCAATTTTCTCCTATTGCCTTGTTGCCGCTACGACTTCTTTTCGCGTTTCATGAAGCGCAGTTTGACTGCCCACGAAAAGGAATCCGGCCGTCCAAACGGTGCCTTCGTGCAATACTATGCGTACATCGGAGACATTTGCACGCGACTAGGCTTCACCGTCAAGACTGATTACATGAAAATTCCGTCCCCAAAAAGGGTCTTGGTCTCTAATTTATCGTAAATCAGTGCCCATTCAGAAATGTTTTATCGGTGAAATCCCTGATCATGGCCTGCCCGACCGGCTCTGTTTGGATTCTATCATCGGCTCACTTCTTTCAACTGCAAGATCTCCAAAGGCGCAAAAGGTTTCGAATCCACAAAATAATACAGGTAAAAATAGAATGCGCAGGTATTTGAGCCAAGGCCGTCGAAGGAAATTGTCTGTTTGCCGCCGACCTTATTTCACATAGTCTTTCTTTGCAAATTAACACAGGTCAAGAACTGCACCCAGATTCCTGTCGAATACAGAGCGAGTTTGGGAAGACGGATCATTGAGTTCATTCTGGATGCCGGAACTGAGGAAGATGGCATCAAGTGGGTGTTTAGCCCCTTTTGAAGAACTGAACTATCCCTCAGCTGTTGGCGCTTCGGCTCCCCAGTCCCGTTGTCAGTCCTGGCGACACAACTGCTCAATTCGACAGATCGTCAAATGTTGGCCCGGCAAAACGGCGGCATTCAGACATTTTTGCGCAATTTCCACCAACTGTTTCAAGTGAGTGAAGGTTCCGTCTCGATCAGGAACTGGCCGTTGGCCAACGAGAAATTTGCCCAAAAAGCCGGGCCAAACGTCCGCAGAAGCGATTGCTGGTTCCGGAAACTGCACCCCGACGGGTACTCTGTAACCCAAAGCAAAATGAATATATTGTATTGCCCCTCTATTCTTAGATGTCCTCTGTCATCGGAAGTTTGCTCTTATAAGCACTGACACAGCTTTACGATTTTGTTTGTCTGAAAATAACGAAATTCCCAAATTTCTCTGGATTTTGCTATTTGATTTTGCTATATTTTTGCTGAAATTTCTTCGAAAGTGCCAATAAAATCCACACATCCCTCAATTTTACCGTTTAATGCAATATTGTAGTGCCGTATTTCAACATGCAGGCCTAAGTCGCCATCTAAGCAAGGCCTTGGGGCATATTGAGTCCTAATGGAAATAAGGGATCTAGCCGGGTTGAATCTCTCACTTTTCATTGTTCATCTAAATTTTCATGGTCCTTGAAACATCTGTCCTGTCCTTATGAACATGAACATTTCAGATTCACATAGTATGTACCACATGGAATATTTCTTGCTGCTGCAATCGCTGAATCATGCCCGACATTTGTTTCGCTGAATTCCTCCTAGTCTTTATCATTTTAAAAAACCATGCTCATTCCTTTTTCGAATTATTTGTTCTCGATTGACTCTGTTCTTGTACGAAATTTACCAAAATTTTAACCCGCCTCATTTTTGGCAGTATAAATCGCATTACTTCATATCACTTGATCAATTTTCCACCCAATTCAGTCATGTTTTGGTTCCCAGCGCTGATTTTGCTTCATATGGCAAATATTTTCGTTTGCTGCCCTAAGGAAAAAATCAAAGGATTAAAGAATTATGATCGCCAGCATGTTGCACCAATCAAAGCGACTGACAAAATTACAGTGGCATTCCAATCAACGTTTCGGTTTTTTTGGATTCCCAAATTCTGACATCACATTAATGCTTTAGTCTTTTCTTATTGAGAATGGAACGAGGTATTGGGGCCAGAACTTATGCGGCAACAAACATTACTGGCGCGGAATTTTACGTCGGAAAAGATTTGGGTGGGTGGAAACCTAGAAATGATAATTTCTCTGAATTCCTTTTTTTGCAGCAGATGCAAACTCCTCTAGTCTAGGATACCTTCAAAGCGGGTCCTTTTTTGGCACCGTCACCTATGCTAATGGAGATTCGTATTATCTGATGAATCCAAGGATTCTATTTTGCGTGAAAAGTTGGAAAGCCCAACTGAAGCCAACAGTCATTGTAATCAGGTCAAAGGATTTGGGTGAGCTTGATTTATTTAAATGATAAATGGAAGTTGATTAATGATTATAATGGTTTCAGAACAACTTGGTTCAACAGACGTCGAGATGGAAGCTGCTCAAAAGGAGAGGGGTATGGTACATTATAATTTGATTTTGGCGAAATGTTTGTGGCTCAAAAATTGTTTGCATCTTAAATTAAAGTTAAAAAATAAAAACGGGAAAAATGTTTTTCGGGAACAAAATAACATTTTTTCACCTTGCTATGTGCTTTAAGATGCTCTGCAAAATTCTGGTATCGTTTTTTTAGAAAAAATCGATTTTTCGGCTGTTTTTTGGAATTAATTAAATAAAATAGTAGGTATTAATTATTTTTTAATTTTTAGAGCGTTTGAACGATGTGGCAAAAGAGGCTTTGAACCTCCCCGAATTGGATTTCAGTGTAAGCAAGCTGCCATTCGACTATCGTTTGCTTTTGCCATAATTTTAGATCCCACTCTCTCCAAATCGCGTTTGTCCTACAAAAATTTTATTCGGCGCTGAATATCTTGCTGAAAAAGAGAGGGATGGCTACGACGCGTCCACGTATCACTTATTTTTTTGAACTCAATTTTAAATAAAAATAGTGCCAAATTCGACGCGAAGGTTTTCGCATCAATGCTGATCACGCACATTAATTTCGTGAACATGGCAAACCAAGACGAACTCCCCATCCTTTTCCGTGCTGAATCAATTGGAGTGAGACAAAGTTTAAAAAATTAACTAAAGCGAACCTGTTTAGTTTTACGAGGAATGCTCTGGTGGCGCAGATTTACCCAATATGTGTCTGAATCGGGAGATGGAATTGTCCGGCAGAAGAGTCGCAAGCCAGCAACTCGACAAACTTGTGGCACACGATTGGTCCAATTATTGCGCGGTTCTGTACTTCGAAAACGACTCGGGTTTCGGACAGGTCAACGGGGTCGCAAAACTTGGAACCGCCTTTAGTAAATACCGTAAGTTCAATTGGAATAAATAAAAATCATTTAATCGTAAACTCTCACAGCGAGTGGACTGTGCTCTCCATTCGCCGAATATCTTGACCAGGAAAAAACATTAAACGCGCTCATCATTAACGTCCATGGACGAATGCAAAACTTCTTCGAATTGGTGCATACCGCTGTCCATGAAACGGATCATCTTGCGGGCATTATGGTAATGCCAATTTCATCTTATGAATGGCTTTCAAAAAAAACCCAAAAAACCTCTGAATTATTTTAACGATTTTACGAAAAGTCGGCAATAATTTTTTGAGGGGATTTTGAAGAATAATTTCAGTTGATTACTGTTTTAATCTTTATTTAAAAACAACGCACGCAAATTAAAAATTTTTTTATACCTATAGCACGATCCATTGGATCTTCATCCGCTTTGTTCGCCGGGCGGAGAAAAAGATCTTCGTCGAAATTTTGTTGACTACGCCATAGCCCCAGATACTGTTATCAATGGCCTGCGCGACAACGTATTCAAGAGAAGTGTGTGCGCGAAAAAGCGTAAAAATGCCATCCTTTTCGATCGAATTCGTTTGGACAAGCATTTCCCAACATTGCAAAACTGTTTTACGCTAATCTGAGATACCTAATTGTTTTATCTTTGTATACCTTTCGCTGTACCGCTTATTTATAATGTACTAAATTCTCTATATGCTTTCCTTTTCTGAATTTGTTCACAAAAAAGTGAATTCAAGTTAGCGTTTTACATTTATTGTTGAAAAAATCAAATTTATTATACCATCTTTGATTTGAAATTCTATCAACAGAGAAGAGGGTCGAAACTTTATATTTTATTAAAAAATACAACACATTTGATTGAAAAATATTTATTAATGGCCAAATTGGCATTCAGTTTCGAGAGCATTTCAAATCATAATCGTACTGAAAAATAGTTCAACAAAGGAGAACTGCTGAAAGCTCGTTTAATTGTGGGCTGCTTCGCCTGAAGTTCTAAAATTCTAAATTCCAAAAGGGAAAGGAGTCACAGATTCGCTTCAGCTGTTCAAACGCAAGTTTGAGTGATTTATTTGTAACAGGTGTAAAGACTCAAGTTGACTGGCCCTATGCTGCGGTCGACAATGAATTCTAATTTTGCACATCCGCCCGTCAAGTTCTTGACCGACTGGCGTAACAGCAGACCAAAATAAATAAACCTTATTCATTAAAAAAATATTTATAAAATATGAGAACATATGTGCCCACTGCATATGCGAAAAAAGCTGGAAATTTCAATTGGAAAAGCAGGCTAAATCGAGCAAATGCTTGCTGGTCAAAGCCAACCGATTACGGACGGCATATGCTGCGCATGACGTAGAACGCAACAATTCGGAACAGTTTGCCCCATTGAGGCCTGAGGAAAAAGGGAAACGTATAGATGAGATTTTTCCTGGAATTTCCAGAGCTAACAAAGTAAAAATTGATTGTGGATTTGACTGTTTTCAAAATTTTACCTGTCCATTTTGCGTTTGCACATTCCCTTTGCAAATGCTCACTCACAGTCCAATCATTTGATAGTACTGCGTAGAAGCCCTGAGGTTCGTCCGCGAATTTGATCGTACCCTGGAATGTGCGAAGGACGACAAAGTAGCCACAGACGGATGTAGAGTTGTCTAAATTAGATTCCAAACAATGGGCAGTCGCGTCGGACAGAATTTATTGTCACTGATGAACCATTTAACCATACTGGTCAGATTGTTGTGGTCGGCCATGGCGTGGCCGTCACTACGCCCGAGTTCCCATTCAAATAGCGCTGCAGGCAGGGCGATTCCCTGGGGAGAGGTCCGGGAGGAAAAGAAAAGTCCGGGGAAGGAGTCTGGACAGTATAAATTTAAATTGCAATTTCTTCGAATAAATCGGATGTATTTTATACGATTAAATTTCATTTTTAAGAACCTCAAGAGAGATGGAGTGCAATGCGACGAGTTTGAAATATAGTCGCATATTTGTGAACGAATTTCTATTGCCAAATTCGGAGAACGGGACCCAATTCCCATGAAAAAGGTCTAAATATCTCCAGTTTCCTCCTTATATTGGTCGGGGATCCTCGGGGAACCCCCCCCCCCAGCCTGTAGCCCTAAATTCAAACAACGTGGGGTCGAAGTATATCCCTTTTACTCAGACTAGTTCACGCCCAAATTAGGTAATTAATTACTAATTAAATTTTGTCTTCATGAGAGGTAGATGGGAACGCACCTTCGCTTCGTCCGTAATAAATTGGAGCACTCACGGACATGTCACCGCCAACGAGGACAGGACTTATAAATGTACGGCTATTGCACAGAACCATTGAATGACGTCTTAAAAAAATTCCTGACATTTTCACCAGAAATTTAGACTTACCTATTGAATGGTCCCAAATCAAAATCGAACGCAACAGATGCACAATTCTTGTACGGCCTCGATTTGTCGCCGAATGTGTCCAAACACACAAGGTCTTCGTCAAAGATTATTGATGACTTTGCCTTCAAAGAGACTAAAGAATTTTCCATTAAAACAATGACTTCAAATATTCGGAAATACGGTTATTTTCTGTTTTTTGGCCATAACTTGTTCAAAAACTGCTAAAGCAATTTAGACTTCTAGAACTTCAATTGATCTATCCAACGAGTCCAAGAATTTTGTGTTAAAAGTTTAAAATTATTTGTTGACCTGTTACATTAGGACAACTTTCAAGTTGCGACAAATATTGTGGCAAAGAAGCGAGAAGAAGAATTAGCATAGTTGTCGCGGTGGGCACAAAACAGGTCGCTCGGGCGACGACGGTGATGCACTGGAGATTTTGATGAATCATAACGGCCAAATTTGAATCTTAAACTGTAGCCCGCTCAAGAGCGGTAATCTCGTAATCCGACATTCGTTTTCTGTTTAGATTTTTTGTACTAATTAAATAAAAATATATTGTCAAAAATAGTGTCAAAGTGGGTGAAGCCATGTTTGGAGTTTCTGGGCTGAAATTTCTTGGTCCTCCCAATAATGAGAAAAATGTTTATGCAAATATTAAATGAAGAAATTAACATATGCACACCGATTTGACCGGCAAGGCTATCTGCTATGGGGAAACGAGTAATTTCCAGGTGATGTGGCTGCTACCGGTTGTTCTAGAATATTGATACAATGTGCCCCTTTAATGTTCGGGAAATTGGGGAGAGAATTGGAAATATTTATTTCAGGCTGTGACTCAATTGAAATTTGTCTCGCAGAGGAAGCTATGTAGCTGCTTTCTTCTATTCGATCATTTCCAAGTCTGCAATGTTTACTTCGACATTCTTCTGCCTGAAAATTGCAAATGGGACTGGGGAATTGCATTGTTCTATTTATTTTACCATTCGTCAATGTTATTGAGCACAATTTTGGCAAGATTTCTTATTCTGTCGGTCGTGCGGGCGTCTGTCGCCAGATCTTCGAGCAATTCCACTCCGCCCTCTTCCACCACAAATCGGCAATACCTACGAGGGGAAATGGGCTTCCATTCACACAGACTAGACAAAAAAGGGTCTCTGTTTGGGTTTACTTTTCCTTGTCAGTTGTTGTCAAGTTGGCCAGAGCCCAAACGGCCCACTGCTGCGAACCGGCAGCATGCCACTGTGGAAGTAGGCGCAAAATTGGCTTGAACGAGCGGTAGTTTATGAAGCGACGCGCGTCCAAATTCCATTTGTCGGTCGCCTAAAACCCCTATTTTTACACAGAGAGAAGGAATAGGAGTAGGGACTCGACCTGAACAATAAAATCGCTGACACTTTGCCGCGAAAGCTCCACTTCGGATGAATTCCACCGTTCGTCTCCATCGCTCACCAGATGGGCGAGCACACCGGCACTGTTGTACGAAATTTCGATTCCTTCGTCGAGATTTGTGAGAAGACCGCTAAAACAATTCAGTTCGTTGCTGGTTCAACCATTTCCCGCCGGAATATTTACCAAAAGATTTTCAAATAATCGGTCTGCATCAACTGGATCCGCAAATCGAACACCTCCGCAATGTTTCCGATGAGCCCTATAAAACATCGTAAAATTCTCATTGGTGCGACTCCACCACATTATTAAATATTTACCCATCATGTTCCGAACGAGTTCGAGTTGTGTGTAAAATTTTAAATAGCAGCGGTTGAACAGGGAGAGGCCCTCCGCCTTCAGGAAGCGCTCGCAATTGGCCGGAGTCTCATCCGTGATGTTCCACAGAAAGCTCCAGCCCACCTCCATCACGTCGTCGCAAACGTTTGCCTGCAGTTTGCGCGTGATTTGTTGCAAAATTATCTGAAGGTTGCTCGGTCTTTTGAACTAACACCAGTGATGAATGACACTTGCCTCTATTGCGCCGATTTCGCCGACTTCTATTTTTTGTTCTCCTTCCACATGGCAAGCCATCGAATTCAGCAGAAACACGACAATTCTCTGCGTGAGCGCATCCGAATGGTGCGTTTCGAGCACTTTCACGAGCAAATTTGCCACTCGGCCGTAGTTGAAGAGGATGTCTTGCGGAATGTCGAACTGGCACAAACTCAGGCAACAGTTCCGCACCATCACCTGCTCGTCAATGTGGTTCTCCATGCCGTCGAGCAGGGCCAGAATCACATGGCGCTTTGTGTTCCAATTCATTCGTACATTCCCTGGTGGTCATTTGGATTGCACAGAGACGTCATGAACACTCACTGATGATGTAAAACATGCTCGCACTGCCGGCAATCTGTAAATTCCCGTTGGCCAGATGCAGCGAAAGTGCTCGTAATACGAGATGGAGTGCCTCCACATGGCGATGCTAAATTGATATTTGGCATTAGATCAGTTGAAAAGTGCAGAATTCAACCAAATTGGTTCCGAATCTGTACAATTGGTAGCTCTCGTTGAGCACAGATTGCATTGTCCTGGGTCTTTCCAAATACATCTCCATCGCGTTGAGTATTTGGTTCTCGCCGTGATCTCCGCATATCTGGTGGAAACGGTAATTCTCGTCGATATTCCTTTCCAAGGAGACCTTTTCCGCCGGTATATTTTTGTATTGGGAGCTGATGTCGCAATTGAAAATGCCCAGATATTTGAGCGGCTTGTGCAAAAAACTCAGCCCCGCAATATCGCTGTTCACCGTCCCAGTTCCCCTGAACGGTCTGTCGTTTTCCGACGGGGAAGCAGTCAAATTTGTCCCGGAGATGTCCAGGTATTGTAGATTGGGCAGGGAAACGACCAATTTGTGGAGGGCTGTCACTGGCTGGGAATACAGACCGCTTGTTGCACGATCGCTTTGGGACACGTCGAGACTCCTAATTTCGAGACCAATGAACGGTTTCCCAGCAGCCGTCACTCAACCTCAAAGAAGTGAGCGAGGCAAACACATCGATCGAGCCCTCCAGATTGTGTACATCGTAAAGCACTAGACATTCTAGGTTCTGTAGCCTTTGCAGCGATGTGAAATCGGATAATATCCACTCAGACAAGTCCTGCATTCATAACCAAGATACATATTTGACAGAGATGAATCTATTTTTATTACCAATGTTTTTAAATTGCCAAGCTCCAAAAGAATTCGGACCAGAAATGCTGCCCTTACTTCGTCCTCAATGTTATAGCCAAGCCCCTGGATTTTCAAGCTACACATTAGCCGCTATGCGCAATTTAACCTGTATGAGGTAAAGATGCTCCAGTTCGGGACAAAAATGCAGGAACTGAGGCGGCAATTCAATCTGGGCCTCGTCGTGTTCGACAATTGCCCTCAGCTTCTCTTCCCCAAGTTCTGCATCCTCCAACAGCTCACTACCCAGGCTGTCGTTGATCATGCGATGACGTGCTGCCATCCTACGATCCTCGTTGTCGATGTGTGGTGGCATGTTGATCAGACCGTTTAGTGCGCGCTCCAGGCCAACACTTTCCACTGCTGGCACATAGGGATGGTAACGGCGTTTCTTTGGTACGCGCAAAAGATCGGTGGAGTTCAATTTGAGCGAGCGCAGGTTTGTAAGACGGACCTTAGACTTTTGAAGCAGTGAGCAAAGGCCAGTGGACGTGATACCCTGAAAGAACCAATTCCGAGGTAGCAATTGCCTTATTGTTTTTTGTACCTTTGTGCTGACCAAACTCAGTGCAGTTAGTGTTTGACTCTGATTGACGAGCAAAGCGGCTAAAATGCGATCGGTTATCTGCAAATTTGAAAAGTCCAGGGTGGCAATAGGGCACTGATTTCCGTCGTAGAATATTTGAATGCCATTGTCGATCTCTTCCGGACTGAGTGAATTTTCCTGTTGGCGCCATTTTTCACATATTTTGCGAAGAACCAGTTCTGATGCATGAACTGGCAGCAGTCCTTGATTTGGATTGCCGTCTGTATGATTTGGTTTGTTGGCCGCAGTTTGGTGTTGGATCAACGCTTGTTCTGCGGCTTGATCTCTGAGGCCGACCACACGGCTTACACCGTGTAAATTTTTCGAATCGTTGCCATTATATTTTGACGAAGAGGGTTGAAGAAAGGTGGAAGAAGTGCAGCAGCTGAGGTTCTGCTTGCTCAAATTGAGTAAATTTTCTGCGTGGTTCGCTACAATTTCGGCACTCAATTCTAGTAATGAAGGTGCTTCAAGTGGTCGATCGTTTTGGCTTTGCGCGTTTTCGGGCATTTATTTACCAGATGTTTGCCAAACACGAGTGAAATAATCTGCTTAAATGGAAATAAGCAAATAAATATTAATATTAATACTAGGTACATTTTACTCATCATTCATCAATCATCATGATCATATGGAGATGGAGTTATTTTATGATAAAAGTTACTAGGTAGTAGGTACCTAGTAGGTATAATTTTACTCATTTTTTCCGTATCCAATAAATAACAATAAAAAAGCGTCTGTCGATCTGTCCTAAAATGAAGAAAGAAAGAACGGACAAGATTCTGTTGTCTGTTTCACCCGCATTTTGGTGTGTGGTGCTGCCGTTGTTTACGCATTATTTTCTCTACTGCTGATGTTATTCGGCCTAGTCAGCCAACATGCGGCCAAACCTGTCTACCTTTACTCAAGATAAGACAGAGAAGAGAGAAATAAATAATAAAATCAAGGGGCTAACGAGTTTTACTCTGACCGGTCCAAAAAAAGTCCATTATGGTTGAAAACAATGAGAACATCCACAAAATGTCAAGATTAAAGCATATCCGTCCAAAATGATTTTTATTGCTAATCAGTAATTACAAAATTCGTCTTTGGGAGTTTGGGATGTAATTTTTCTCCACAATCGACAAAATCGTGGTATTTGATTTTCGAAAGTTCATTCAATCAATACATGTAGTTGAAATGAAATGCCATCTCTTCCGGGTTCATTCTCGCCTTTTTGTTTTTCTTGATTGGATTTCTTTCCTCGAATTTTCGACGATTGATGAACGAACGCCGAAACATGCCCCGCCCCCTCCCCCCTCTTCCTCTGCGTTGCGCCGCAGATGTGCTCGGCACCAGGGAAAGCTGCCCAGAATTTTCGCCAAACTTCTGTTGATTGTTTTGCCCAATTCGCATATATTGTAACGCCGCATTGGTGTCGTTTTGTGCCATCGATTGGTCCGCTTTGACATCAGTGTCCGAATCTGATTCATAATCATCGTCGGGCAATTGTTGGCTTGATCTCGATTCCTTTGTGCCCAAATTTTGCACCGATGGCCCAAGTTCCACTCTTGCAGAACTATCGACTTCTTCATTGGTGTTAGTGGTTCGCTTCAAATTACGAATGGGCAAGTCGAATGGGAAGCACTTTCTGACCAGTGGAGTCAATTTAATCTGAAAAACAAATTTAAATGGCGCTAGAATAAATTTCGATATATACTTCAAAATCGTTGTTAAACATCACGTATTTGTCCCGTTCCTCACCCACCAAATGGCCGAGATGTTGGTTGTGGAATTTCTAAACAAAATAGGTATGTTCATTGCTCATGGGCATAAACTGACATTCAAATGTTCATTGAACTTCTTCTTTGAGACAATAACAAACTCGCAGGAATTGATGACACACTTCCATCGGTAATCGGTGTGCATTTCCGCCACATGGTGATATCTTGCAACTGAAACATGGACTTTTACTAAATTCCAATCAATTATTTGTGAATTACCCCTGTAATTGCATTCACGTCCGCACACATTGCACTGCAAATCGTTGACAATGAGTATGTGGCCTGGACGTCCAAAACATTGGTTCATTTGTGTTGACATGCTGATGTTTCCCCCGGAAGGATGCTTTTTTTCCAGATGCTCTTTTTTCGCTGCGTATTCATTTTGGACAACCATCGTGCACTTTTTACATTTGATATGCTTGATTCCTTTCGTAATTTGTCGATCGATTTCATCGAGCAGACGCCTCTAAAATTTTGACTAAAGAACTAGTAAACGTTCTTTTCCAAACCGTTGATTGCAACTGATTGGCGTCTGTCATATGCGAAGAGGAATCGGCCGGGGCAGTTCGAATTCTCAGCAACTTTTGTGCGGAAGTTTGTGGCGCAGGTGTTGGATCAAGTTCCGTCTCACTCGAAGAATATTGATCTTGGCTCCGTCGCTATAAAAACGATAACAAATGCATAATCATGTTTTTAGTGTAAAACTAACTGGTTGTAACGACGCATTCATGGAACTTGAATTGACTCTGCGTATTGGACTGGAGTTGTGACTTTGTTTCCTCCCTAGAATGGTATCCGCCTGTTCAATTGCAGTATCGCTGTTGGCAACATTATCATCTTCGATCTCAATGTCCATATCCTTATCATCTTTTAGTTCACTTAAATATATGTCCGATTAAAAATCAAATTGGGCTGAATCACTAATTAGTATGAATTACCCTGTTTTAAGCATCATATTCAGCCTCTTTCGGTCACCGTAAACTGCGCCAAAACCTTTTAAAACTAATTCGCCGTTCTTCCGTGCATACTCAAAATCACTGTAAACCAGCTGGCATATCCGATCCAAATACCAATTTTTATTGCCCTGAAAAGAACATAGTACATATACGTCCATTTACCTTTGGTTTTTTATTTTTATCCATTTTTAAACTCACATCAAACGCAACTTTGTGACCGGTGCTAGTTTGGTGGTCTACCATTGTCTCCATCCTGACACTTCTGAAAAATTAAAGTCAAGATACATAAAAAAACAAAGGTTTTACCCACCGAAATACGCATTGGTTACATCTATGTCGTTTGTAGTTAATATGTTCAGCGATATGATTAATTAGATCTCCTTTTGGGACTTCACGTGAACAAATAAGGCAATTGCGCTTTTCCATAATAATAAGAGGAATGCACGTTCTCAAAGCTTGCTTGACGTTGTTATTAGTGCCGCCAATTAACCTTTAAAACAAAAGTAAGACTTTGACGTTTGACTCATGCCCAACTCAAAACACATCAAAAGTGCTTGATGCGGTCTAAATTCTAAATTCAACTCTATTATATTTTACGTACATATATATGTAAAATAAAATTGATGAAAAACTTGCGAACAGCCGGTTTTTACCCGAAAATTCAATCGACGCGTCTCGACGATCTGACTCGAATGACCAGCAGAATTTTATTTTAAGTATATTAATAAAAATTAAATATAATATAAGTAGATTAGTAGTTGTTACTTGTTATAATTTTATATTGTAATAGGTAAGCAACAGAGACAGAGGACTGCATTTTAAAAGTTAAAAGTTCACTTTAAAAGTTTAATAAAATAGTACTAAAGTAATAAAGGGCAGTTTACGGTGGCGGTAAAGATATTGGCACTAGGCATAGTAGGGATTAGGGATAGGTAATATGTAGCTATTAGGTAATAGGTAGTAGAAGTAGAGATGAGATCACAGATCGGATTCCCATGCGCAACTATAGGGTCGGCAAATGTGATAACTGATAAAAATTTCGACAATTCTAGCAATGTTTGAGATGTGAAATGATTTGGTACTAAAGTAAATATGTAATTAATTAAAATCGTCATTACCTTATTAGTTATTATTATTATTATTATATGTACCTATTATTAATTTATTATATGTGCTTCATCTGATTTCGCAATCATATAAAATGGATGTGTTGATGTAGGATTTTTAAGTGCAATAGGTATTTATTTTTAGTCAGAATTAACTGCACAAGGAATCAAGACAATACTGCTTACTAATTTTGACTCAAAATGAGCTACAATCGAGGAACGCGCCAAGATGTTAAATCGAGAACAATGAAATTTGTGGCGCTCGACCCGGACATTGCTTCCAAATACGACGAATTGGATGAGGAGGATAATCGACTGCTCCGTTTTAGAGTACGATATTTAAACAATCTGTGTGAGTATTAAAACCAATTAAATTAAGGGTGGACGCGATCAGCGCGGAGGTGCGGGTGGCGGGAAACAGCGAGTCATTGGGATTATCGAGCGACACATTACGCGAAAAGATCAGAATGCCATCCGCACAACGGGAGCAGGAACTGGATCGAGCAAGCGCGAACTGGTGAATCTGATCACTGTAAGCTTTAATTGTGGTGTATTATCTTTATTCCTTTATTTAAAAAATTTCTAGGTCCGGAATGCCGCACGTTCGGGCAGAGAGCATGTGCTGAAATTGTTGTCCAATACAGTAGATCAGTTTATGCCAATTGCACCAAAAATACAAGATGGCGACATTGTTTTTTACCTGACCAACGAGGATGATGCCCAAGCAGTAAGTTCTTCAGCACTCGCCAAATGAGTTATTTTGGCTGATTTTCCAGGTTTGTCTTATGTCAAAGAGGATAGCGGACAAGCACAATCCATCCATGAAATACGTCATTTATTCGAAGAGAGTGACAGCCCCGTACGACACCATTACCTATTCAAACAGGCAGATAATCGAGGTTGGTGATGAATACCGGCATTTCTACGCTAACTCGACGTCTGCAGCAATTGGTGAAAAGCCGGTATAAACAGGCAACAAACTCGCTGGATCTGAGCAGTTTTCAAAGCGACCCTCTCTTGGAGAAGCACCGATTGTCCTATGGGCTCTTCC
Organism: Radopholus similis; assembly: GCA_013357305.1. Taxonomy (NCBI): domain Eukaryota; kingdom Metazoa; phylum Nematoda; class Chromadorea; order Rhabditida; family Pratylenchidae; genus Radopholus; species Radopholus similis. The sequence goes on from VAHH01000002.1 coordinate 91,272, forward strand.
ACAACCATGTGATGGTAGCGGTGGCCAACTGTGTAGCAAAGAATTTCTCGACAATTCGTGGCATCAGATTAAATGTTGGCTGAACACATCAACACACTGTCAGTTTATAAACTGTTTTTTTCAGAACAACAGTCTGCGCGTGTTGGACTATGTCTCGTGTCTGATTTATGCAGCTCCCGATGTAATCGAGTTGGATCTCGCCAATAATGCGGTGTGTCTATGTGTGAACTACTCCTTGCGTACAAACATTTCGACCTTTTTCCAGATTTCACGGATAGAAGAGTTGGCCAAGTTGGGCAATTGGCAGCTGGAGAGCGTTCATTTCGAGAACAACGAATTCACGATGAACTATTCGGGGAATTTAAACGCATATGCAAAGTAAAGCTGTTTTTAACCGCGCAATTTAATGTTCACTCTAATTAAAGCGCGATCCACGAACACTTTCCACGAGTGACATATTTGGTATAAGTGCCGATAACCAGGCGATCAAAATAAATATTCCCCCTTCCCATTTAGGACGGCCACCAAATTCACGCCGCGCCAGAGGCCAGTAGCGCATCCTCGGTGGCAATCCCGAAATTTATGGTATTGAGAAACCAATTCGCAATTGGTAAATTTCGTTTAGCCTGGATATCACACGGATGAGTCACTCCGAAAAATGGCCGAGAATTTTCTGAGCGAGTACATCAGTTTCTACGACGGGCCCAATGGGGAGCAGACACGGCAGCAGCTCATGAACGCGTATGACGTGAATGTATGTGCGCATGCATTGGCTGAGCGAAATAATCCCTATTTTAGGCGACGTTCACTTATTCGCTTTGTTTTTTGCCGGACTCTCATTTTTCGGGTCAGAGGGACAAGGGAGAGCATCAGTCAGTAGTCGGAGAGAGTTGCTTCGCACAATTTTGAACCACTTTGAGGGAACTGATCAGCCAGTACATCCGCTCTTCGCACAACATTGTCAACCAGCACAAGTGGCAAGGGTACCGGGACCGGATCATCTACCGCGGGCCGATGGACATTGCTGTCGCGCTGAGCAAACTGCCTCCCACCGAGCACGTCAAAACGTCGTTTCTGCTCGACTTCAACCTTGTTTCGGTAGAAACGGCAATGTGCTGAATGAAAATGAAGTCAATCACATGTTTCTTCAGAACAATTTGATGGTGATCGTTTTGCAAGGCATTTTCCGGGACTGGAAGGAAGTGCCCGAAAGTGCAGCCACAGTTGGAAACCTGAAGTTTTTTGCGCGCCAATTTGCCATAATTCCGAAATCAGAGGGGTATTCTTTTTTATAGCGCTCTGTCAATTCTCGTTTCTGCCAATTTCAGACTGGCCATAATTTCGGACACGCTGCAAATCACTCCAGTGAGCACAGCCCGGATGGAGCGGTACAACAATTTGATGAAAAATGCAGTTGCACAGGTCACATTGAGCTCATTGACTGCTCCAACAAATCGCGCATCCACCCATTTCAGCCACAACAAGGCACTTTTCCCGGCGCCGCGAACCCTTTCCAAATGGCCTCGCCACAGCAGCGAATCGATGGGATGGCCCCTCCACCGCCCAGTCCTCAGCAAATGCTCCCTTCCACATCGACGCAAATTAAGCAGGAACAGCAGTTGGCCGCCCCGACACTTCGCCAGACAATGGTCGAGCAGTTCTCCGCTTTCAGTGGGATGAGGCCGGAGTGGTCGGAAAAGTGTCTCCTTGACTGCAACTGGAACTGGGAGGTGGGCCCCAAAAAGAATTGTTGAGAGTGATAAATTGTGTCAATTTGCAGGATTCCAAAGCCATGTTCGCGCAGGCCAAAAGCAGTTTGCCGCGTGAGGCATTTCCATGAAGCGGGAAGTATAAACGGAAAAATAATCATTTTTGGATTACGTCCATCCCCTAATTGTTAATCCGTGATATAAGATTAATTCTCGCACAATTCATATATATTTGAGACATTCAAAATTTGCTATCAAAATCCTAGAAATACGCGTACCTATATATTTTTGAGGTTGGGAAAATAGCCAAATTTTGAATGTTTTCGTCGTCAACTGTCATTTTAAAGTAACGTCGCACATGATTCCGAATAATCGTTCATTATTCGTAAATAGAGTTAAATAACAGAAATTACTATCTACATCCCAAATATCGTAAGAAGTTTTCTGAACTGGCCCGAGAGTTGCATCAGAATTGACAGCATTCAGGTTGTGAGATCCGAAATAGGCCCAGAAGGAGGAAAATAAGAGAATTTACCCGCTTTCGCGAAATCCAAAAAATAATTTTTTGTGAGAGAGGTTTGAGCTCTAAAATATCCCATTATCCTTTCGAAAAAATACTTTCCAACCCGCGGGTACACGCCGCTCGAATGCGATGAAGGCAAGGGAGTAGAGAAAGAGTGAGCAAATAGCAGCAAAAGAGAGAAGCCCCATTCCCCTAAACTGCATTCTCCTTTTTATTCCTCCCAAAACACTAACACTGTTCGGTCTTCAGTTCCAGTAGCACCTTGGCGCAGTGGAAGCGTGCTGGGCCCATAACCCAGAGGTCGGTAGATCGAAACTACCAGGTGCTATAACGTTTTTTATTTTGGTGTAAAGGCACGTATTCCCGAGAAAAGATCCTAAACTCGTCACATTTTGGTGCCCAATTTTCCACAAATGTCCATTTTTCTCTTTCTTGGGAATGGCCAAAGTAATATATAACGTTTGAATTGTTAGAAATACAAAAATGATATATTTTCGAATTTTATGGTTTATTAATTAATAATTATTATGCTAGACATTGGCTAAATTCTAAATTGCATGAATAGTTGATGACAGTGGGTTGGTTTATTGTTGGCGCAGATTGCCTTTCAAAATGCGTGCAAAGGCCGAACGAAATTGTCGATTTGCTAAAAGTTTAGGTTTCACAACGAAACTGATTGAATGCCTTGCCCAGTGCATAAGCGAACGGGTTCAACGAGGAATTAAGGTAGCACATGTAGTAGGAAATGTTGTAGAGTAGCGCCGGGATGCATTGGCCGTGACAAAATCCATAAACTGTTGCCTGGAATACGCAAAAGTGATATATTCCAATACGCGCCAGAAATGAATGGCGACCACAACGTAGTAGGGAGACCAGAGGATGGCGAACAATCCGACGATGAAAGTGATTGTGCGGAAGGCCTGGAAAGGAGCAAAATCACGATACACCCAAAGGACACAATAATCTGACTTTGTGAGCCCTCCTCTCTGCCTTTGTCCTTTTCCTGCGTCGTTGAAGTGCGGAAATTGGGGCAAAGACCGTTTGCAGAATGCCAGAGCCCTTGCTCGCACGCGCAATTGTCGTCTCGTTCTCGACAGGCGGAGATGTGATCTGCTGTTCCTCCGGATACATGGCGATTGTGGTTTCCACATTCTGCTGGCCGTCTCTGATCGATTCCCGCGTGATCGTCAACATCGGAATCTGCTGCGCATTCGTCGGAATCGGCATCAAACTGTGCTGTCTGGAAGTGGAACCCCCTTGGGCTGTCGATGAAATGCTAGAAAGGGCCATGTGAATGTGACGAATGACCAGGTGAGTGAGTATGCCTGGATGCACTGGAAAAGGAGCGGGAGCTGTGCAGGTAACTCGGAAGTCCGGCAGCGTCCATGTCCACCCGCTGGTCGCCCGCCAGCCCAACCATGCTGGTCCTCACCCACGAATGGATGCGCTGGAAGAACCGGCCCAGACCTTTGCCGTCGGTTTGCGGATCCAGCTGTTGCTGCGGTCGGGTAGCTGACCTCCGCGAGACTTGGCTGAGCGCCGAGTTTTTGCGCTGCTCCCTCTTTTCCCTGCTGTGGTGGTGGTTAGCTGAACTTGCGGTAGAGCTCTTGGGGGAGGGCGTGGAAGGCGAAGGGGCGCAATAGGAGGGCACAATCCTGAGAAAATCGACAGTGTTTGAACTAACAGGAAATGTAGACTGACAGCTTTTTGGATTCTTCCTCTTCCGGGGCATCCCGATTTGCCAGCAGGCGATCTGGACGAACATGTTCCCTGCTCAGAGTAATTTCCCTCTCCTCTGACAATTTCTGTTTGAATTCCTCTTTATTTCTAGCGCGGCGCAACGAATTCTTCGAATAACGCCGCTTTTCCCGAAGACTTCTTGTCCCGATTGGCACGGTTTTCAGTGTTCGATGTGTGAGAGAGAAGGATTTGGCCTGAACAGGTGCGGCAATTTGGCAATTATTTCATCGGCACTGACAGTTTTTTGAGGAGAACTGTTCCGCTGCGTCTCCCATTGACTCTCCTGGGTGGTTTTTCTGCTGGCCAGTATTTGGGAGGTGGTGTCCGAAATGGCCGGATCCAGCAGAGGGCCAGCCGATGGGTTGAAGCGGAGCACCGAAGAGAGACTCTCCTCGTTGAAGGCACCAGTGCTCAGACTGACGATGGCACTCGTCTCCAGGGCGTCCTCCTCCTAATCATTAAAAACAACCAATGGACGGACCCAGGCCCACTCAGACCCGCATCCTCTTCAGCAAGATATCAACTTCTGCGCCTCCGTCATCTTCTTCGTCGGCCAACAGTGAACAATTTCCCTCGTCCTCATCCTCCGCCGCAAACGCTGGCGACTGCGTTGTTTCAACGATGGGCGTTTGGTCGACGTGCGGAATATCGTCGGCATCGTTTCGTGTAGGCACTTCAGCAACCGATTCGCCCAGTTGGCTCCCACTGTTCTGCTCAGTGAGTCGCTCCAATCGGTCGGGCGAGGCAAACACCGAGTTCACTGAAATGTTTCCTGTGAAAATTGGGAAATGCGTTTGGACCAACCATGAACAGTGCCAAAATTCTTTTCTCCCGGATTCGTCGTTTTTGAGTTAAATGCGGCAAAAGCCTTTCCGCTCTCCCGGAAATTGGTTAACCGTTGGGTTCTTTGCACTGCACGTGCAAACATTCCGGTGGAGCTTCGCCGACGATCGCTTGATTCAGAATTTGAGAGCTGAGAGGTCAGGGTTGAATTTTAGTAGTTGTTTTTTCCATCACTGACCGTATTGTTTGTGACGCATCCGCTGTCCTTGGTTTCATTTTGCTGCTGTTGCTGGGCATTTTCCGCTTCCTCTCGATAACGTTTTGCATGCAGCATCAGCCCAACGCCGACCTGAACGACGTGTAAAGGGTTTGTAAGTCTCAATCTGTCTCACTTGGGTGCCCAGTCTCTGCGTCAGCAAAAGTGCAATGTGCCTATGTTCTCGCTGTTTGCTGCGCTTCTCCAACTTTTTTGCCGCCTTGTGAATGCCTTTGTAGAGTATGAGCATTGCAATCAGTGTGGTCCAGTAGTAAGCCAAGTACATGCTCATATTCACGAATGGATTGGACAGAAACGGCGCGTAGCACTCTCCATTCGAAGTGGCATCGCTGCAACGCACAATATCATTTATGTACGGTTGGCAATTGATTGTGCTACATTCTCTCCTGTTCACCGCCGATCCAGGGCCAGCCGTAAATCATGATGCCGAATATCAGCGCTGGCAAAATCCACGATCCGAAAATGAGCATTTGCATCTTCAATGGGGTCTGCCACTTCAAATACGACGCCGTGTGGCAAACAGAGAAGTATCTGTCCGCCGTTATCAGCAGAACGGTCAATATTGAAACAAGACAGAGCGTGTAGTCTAGGAAAAGCCACATTTCGCAAGCGATCGCCCCAAGCGGCCAGCGATCGCCGTTGATCACGTAGATGGTGAAAAATGGGATGCCCTCCAGTCCGATGATCAGGTCGGAGATTGCGAGAGAAATGATGAAACGGTTGTTTAGCTGAAATCAACACTCATCATCTTCTGTCTATTTCGTGTTCACCTGTCTGCTGATTGAGCGCTCAAGACGATAGGCGAGTAAGACCATCGCGTTTCCGAGGATTGTCTCCAGCGAAAGAACACCTGCCACTAACCAGCCAAAAGTCTAAATATGTACCAAATGCATGTTCCATGAGTCCGTCTCTGTCAACGAGATTGACTTGCCTGCACCACCGAATTGAACGGTGGATTCCACGAATCCCCTGAGACCACCACGGCTGTTTCGTTCATCGTCTGATTGGGAAACAGAGTTCATTCACTTCGTAGGAATCTGAGAGGGCCACACAATAAAAAAGAAAATCGCAATTTGCGACGCTGGATTAGATTACGCGCAGGAAAAACCTCCTCTGTCTTGCAAATGTTCCACGACTAATTTCTCAAGGGAGGTGGCAAAAAATGGCGCATTCAACATTCAATCAAGCGGAAATAATACTAGTACCAACCACTGCCATTTGCACCGTTGTCCCCAGTCGCGTCAGTTTATCGAAAAAAGAAACAAATGCAAATGCCAACTAAAAATATTTTTACATATTAGCGAAGGTGGTGGGACGGTGACGGTGTTTGTGGGTCTATGCTCTAAGCAGACAATGATTTTCAGCTGTTTTACTTGAAAAGCAGACAGAGACAGCGAAACAGCTGTTTGAATTGTTGAGCAGTTTGATTTCACCTTCTGAAGTTTTTGTTATCTGTAGCTTGAAATTGAAAAAAAATTCAATCAAACTCAAAACATTATGAGTTATGATTATGACTTTATAAATGACGTAAAATAGGCCATAATAAGTGCGGATGAAGTCAGCTATAGGTTGGCTAAAACTTTCCCTTTCCTCTTCCACTTTTCTGGCCGCCAATAAAAGGCGCAAAGTAGGCAACAAGTTAAGCGTAAAATTATAACCAGTGTCGCGAATGAGTGAGTTCTCATTGTTCTTGCCTGCAACAGCATTAAGGTTACGGCAGAGCAGAGTTAGCTGCTGGGAACGATTAACTCGAATCGTCATACATTATTATGAGGATTTCTGCCCAGAGGCATTTTTCAAGTCATCTCGGATTCGAATGCCGACTCAAGAGGCAGGAAGAGCGGAGAAAAATAGATAAGAAACAGCAAGCGAGTGAGAAAAAACCTTAACCCGTTGGCCACAGAGGGTTGTCTGAGGATAGCGGAATTAGTGCTCTTGAGTCTAAATTACACGCTGAAGTATGTATGCCCGTTCAACGAATTTTGGTGCGTGGAAACATGTGCCATGTGTAGTAGGATTAGGATGACGAAAAATCTTTGTGGGAAACATTGAGAGAATGGACAAAGGAAATTTGATTAGTCTCAAGGGAAGGAGACCCATTAAATAAAAACGAAAGGCGGATAGAGTCGTTTAGTTCGCTGACGAATGAGAGATGAGTCTGAGTGTGTCCATCGATACGAATGCAAGTGCGAGATTTGCAAATCCAAATATGCATGTTGTATATAAAATTTGGGCAGATACTTGAAAAAAAGAGCAATAACTGGCAAACAACAAATCATCGGCACTAGGCAAGAAGGCGATGCACGCAGTCACAGGCCGAAATTGAATCAAGCAATTCTCCTCCCTCGCAGCTGGTGGCAAACTAAGCGAATTGGCCAATTTTAAGGGGGCTTACGCGAAATGTCTCTCACCTTTTGCCACACAGCACAGCATCTAGCTAGCGACGAAGCCAATAATTGTTGTTTGAATGGCGGGCGCCCATATTAGGCGGGTTAGAAATTGGGTGGCACGATAAAAAGCCAAAAGTGCCTAATTAAACTAAAAATTAATGTGAAGTGACAAAATTTAACACAAAACAATTCGATCAATATAAAATATGTGTAGTCATTGATGAGGGAGCCATTTTTTCTTTACCCTCAAATTGCATCGCATCATCAACGAGTGCTTTTGTTCACTTTGCGAAGTTCATCGGCATCCGTTCATTTCCACGCTTAAAGTTGTTTGAGCTGTTGCACTCCTGCTGTTGGCCATGTTTGTTGATGCGAATGTGTATGCTCGGATCATTGCCAATATTGAGCTTCTCTAAAAAACCAATTTTTTTGAAATGCTGGGTGTCAAATATATGTACCTTCAAGAAGTTCCATAATTGGCCCGTAAACCTTATGTTCACTTGCGTTGCGGATCCACACTGAGATGGCATAACCACGATAACGTGCACGAAGGCAAACACCTGTGGATGCGAATGCGTAACTAAATTGACTAAGAACAGTCAACCAACCGCAGATTTGATCGTTGCTGCCCTTAAAATCCCCTCCCAATGCTGCGACCAACACTGCGAACCAGTATCGATCGAGCAGAGTGTGCTGATGCTGCGGTGGAAGGAGAATGTCGATGGAGCCTCCAGTGCTGTTTAACGGATCCTCCCATGCAGGCGCAATTCCCTCTTTGAAAATCATGTAGTTGAGTTGTTCTAGCAAATTGGTGCGTAGATTAGGTCGGACTACTATTTGAATTTACGTGATGAGAGACGACTGGGCGGCAGAATTCTGTGTTTGAGCGCAATAAAGTCCTCGATGGTGCCAATCGTGCACTGCTCCTCCAAACAATCGGTCCAATCCTTGTTATCACGATTACCTTAAACAAAATTTTCATTCTGAGATTTTCGTACTTGATCCAATGAAAATTTAAAATAAAAATAGGTACATACCAATCCAGAGCCACAGCACCCACTTCGGTGATAATGGATGGATTTCTTTGCTCGCCTCTGCGTTCAGCTTCAGTTCTTGTTCATGATGCACCTTGTCCAACCCATCCACATGTTCATTCGACTCAACGCCATTGACATCAACATCACTCTCACTTTCGGAATCAGATTGACTTGGAGTAAAAGTAGGCTCTTGCTTCTCCATGGATCTATAAAATTTTTTTTAACGATGTGTGAAGTGAATGCGAATTGCGAAGGCGAAGAAAGGGATTTATTTCCCTTTGTTTTCTTAAAATAGGTACTAATACTAAGTACATGTACAATTTGATTTCAAAACGATGCTAAAATTATGAGAATTTTCGAAATACCTAGGTACCAGGAATGCCTCGCTAGCCCCTACCCCCGAACAACGTCAAATACAGGAACATGACATTTGACATGTCATAACTTGGCCAAAAATGATCAGAGGCCCTAGTATATAAATATAAGTAAGACGGTATTTATTTTGGATGCAAAAAGAATTGTTACTAGGCGGCGAAAAAATGTTTCATTCCGCAGGTGGCGAAAAAATATTATGCCTTTTTGGAAGAAATGGGTTTTAACCTTTTAACCTTTCAACTTTTCAAATTTCATTACAAATTTTAAGGGTCAAGGTGACCATCATGTTTAGATGCCGAATTGCCGAATAGCATAGGTATAATAGCATTTTGAACACGATCTTGGCGAAGTCGGGCACTAAATTTCAAATTTATTTTTATTCATTGTAGGATAGGTACATGTGTGAGTACTGAGTATTACTTATACAATGTGTGAAAGAGTGTAATTGCTTTGTTGGTGGTGATTATTGTTCATTAATAGGTAAATAAATGCTGATGAGGATTGGGAGAGGGAAATGATTTGAAGAAAGTCTTCTGAATTGGTTTATGGTTTTAGCTTGTACAATTGACGATGGGAGGCTGCTCCAGCAGTTAAGAGATCTGTTTATGGAAGAGTTTGGTGTTTTAGTTGTTTTTTGGGGATTTTGATTTGGTAGTTGTGTTTGCGATTGGTCTTAAACCTGAGGTTTGCAGAAAATTATAATAAATTCCTACTCGAACTGCCCGAACTCGATGGCCCCGAGTTCAAGATGTTCAGTTAGTTAAACAACCAAATACTTTACTAGTTCCATTCCTCTCGACGAGCCGAGTCGAATGGTTCCAAATTCAGGCCGATCTGACCAATCTACTGTGAGTTATGACTTATGAGGTTATGACTCCGATGTGCATTGTGCAGCAGGAGGTTGGTGTCTTGTGTGAGGTTATATTTTCGCCTCCATCTCAGAGAGAGAACATGACGCGACAGATATAGTGCACTGGAGAGGAAAGAGATGGGACGAGGCAGCTTGCTTGCTCCATTCTGCTCTCTTCCCCTCGGCAGCAACGCGATATTTTGCTTTGGGACTGTTCTCGGATCTCTATATAAACGAGTTCGCTCTCCACCATAATGTTCATTCCAAATGGACATATACTAAATTTTTCAACTTTTTCTGTTTTGGACCTTTGGCTTCAGCTTTTAATCCAAAAATTTCAAAATTTTCAGTTTTTTTGCTCAAGTCGATCTAACCACCTCATGCTATTTACCATTCGATTCCTCTCGCCGAGCTGAATCCAATGATACTAAAATCAAGCCGATCTGACTAATATTGACAAAGTTATGACATTTCAAATAACTCATCACAATAGACTTTTTGCAGCGCCTCCTGAATTTCGTTTCAATGGAACAACTGGTCTAATTTTAGTCACATATGGGGTAATTTGGGCCGCTGAATAAGAATCTGACATCGGTTTTGCAACTTTCCTCCTTGATCTGTTTGAAATCATAAAAGTTAAACTGTTGAACACCTTATGAATTTGAAAATTTGCGCGCATTTCTTGTTTGTCTTGGCGTTTTGTTTCAAATTTTCTTAGTATCCAAATTCCAAATACCTATCCATATTTTCTCTTTACTCTACTTCTATAGACATTAGCCGTGGCCCATGACAGAAATCAGAAATTTTACAATATTTGCCCATCTTTACCACATTCTCACAAACAATCGAATTTCAATCTCTACTGAACTTAAAATTCGAGGCTTTGAGTATATTGAGCTCTTGATCTTTACCTGAATACTAAAATTAAAAAGTGGATTATTTTGTTTTATTTAGTTAAATCGCTTAGTCGAGGCAATTGCAATTTTAAAAAGAGGAAAATTCTATAAACATTTATTAATGTCAATCGATGGATTCTCGACAGGTTCAAAAATGTCTATTATTTGATAAAGAGATCCAAATTTCCATTCGTTTTCAGGATACAATATCTAAGCGCAAGCAGTTATTAAGAAGCGATGCAGTTGTCGGAGATGATGATAACAAGCTGAAGTCGGCAAACCAGCAGCTCGATTCTCTAAAAAAACACTCGTCATCTGCATCACATTCGAAAGGTTAAAGGCGTCGGAACGGACTGCGATATTTTGTTTACATTTTCAGACTCGTATACAGATTCAACTGGAGTCGATATTCTCAATTTTGTTGAAAAAACTTTGCATAAGAACGCAAAAGACCGGGAGTTTTTGCTTGGAATTGAAGATGAATTGCGCAAATTCGTAGCTGATGAAAGGTTGAATTCGACATTTTAATTTAGGCGAAGATTTCAATTTCAGCAAATCCTATTTTATGTTTCCGAACATGTCTTCATACAATCGGATGGTACATAAGGCTTTCGTATTACGCTGTTCTAAATTTGGTTTAGTTGGTCCATCGAGTAGCGGCCTTTTTCGGTCTCCTCCACAACGTCGATCAGAGTGGACAGAGAATTGTGGTTACTCGACATTCGGGGACGAGAATGTTTGTCAAGAAAACAAGGCACATGGTCCACCTAATTGATCCGTTGTTCAGGCCAAACATCGTTTTTCGTTCGCTGATCAAACACTCGAATTACCACGACAAATATTTGGGGCGTAGAAATGTGCAGAGCTTTGACGAAGTAATTCTTAAACCTATCCGAAATGGTCGCCTGCATTTCTAACAAGGCCCACCTCTCGACTGGACGTCAATTTCCTTCACTTCGCGACTTCCGCTCCCGATTCTACACTTCGACCGGGGAAGAGGGCGACAGCCGCGGAAGCGAGCTAGGTCGTCCTGGCCGACGCACTCGCTCGTTCGAGGTGGCCGACTGGTACAACGGGGCCGGCTTGCAGCAGCCGCCCCCAGCCCCCTACGCACTGATGATGGGTCGACAGCAGTCTCTGAACTTGGACGTTGCCGGAGAGCGGGTCAACAGCAACTGCAGCAGCAGCGCCAGCAGCAGTGTGCTGCCGCAACAGATGCAGGGCCTGCAGCTGGCCATGCTCCAGCCGGGACAGTTTGTACAATATGCGAGCACCGAGGCAAGCCCTTGTTCGTGTATGTGTCGTATTCGCATGTTTAGGCGTCCATGGTCTCTCCGTCGAGCGCAAGTGCCTATAGCGAGCCGATCTTGCCGCATAGCGCCGTCTTTCCGACCGTCAAGTCCCAACAGCAACAGTATGAGGAGGAGCGTTCGGACGAGCCGGCGAAGAGGGGCTCCCCGTCCCCCGACCAGCAGCTGCAGTCCGCCCATCCGCACATTCCGTCGCTCTTCTCCATTCAGCCGTTCTACCCGATGGCTGCCGCCCAGACCTATTACCCGACCAGCGGCTTTCAAACTCCAACCGTCATTTCGGTAGAGCCCGTCGGGAATTTGGACCTCAATTGTATGAGTTTAGCCGCCTCCGTCAGTACTCGCCCAGGCCAGCAGCTACTATGGTGGGACCGCAGTGAACGGCGCCGCAATCTGACTGTTTGGATTTTCAGCTCCCACAGTGCCAGCAATCTACTTCCCGAACCCCTACTACCCGACAATGCCCGCCTACGCGTACCAGCAGTTTCCTCAGCCACTGTACACTGTTTGTGATGGGGGACCGGCACATGTATCCCAAAACTAACATCCTTCAGCAACCGGACATCCAACAGATCGTCGGCCAATTCGGCGAAATAGCCCTTTCATCCAGCTCAATGGTCGCTGCCAAGTCTCCGGAAAACGGCCAAATGGCGGCGGAGTCTGGTGACCATCCAGAGGAGCAGAGAATGTCGAGTGTAGCCGAGCAGCACCAGCCGACCGCAAAACAGGAGGCCCAGTGAAACAGTGAACAATTCGATTGCGAGAGAAGTGTTAAAACATTGATATGCTTTCTCCCCCGATGATATTCTTTCTCACAAGGGTGTGCTCTCTTCCCCTCTACCCGTGTTTGTTAGTTCTTGTATTGTTGTTTTGGTACCTACCGCCGCCAGATTATGTAACCGTAATTGTGTGCACTTTTCATCAAACTTTCCTTTTGCATCCCCTGAACGGCCAAATCCGATTTTCAACTTTGCACGTTGCTGCTGAACCGGTAATTGTACCCCGCTCTCTTCTCACTCGATCTGTAAGTCAGTCTCCCACCGAACCAACCATCCTCACCACTCAATCAGTCAACGCCCGGCAGTGTTAACCTATAATATGTATGGTAAATGGTAATAATAACAATGATGATGGTGATGATCAGAGTGCTCTCTTCCGGAAATAAATAAATATTAAATAGGCTCTAGTTACAAGTCGATAATTGAAATCAAAAAATGCTGTAATCAGTCTGGAAGGTTATTTATTGATCACTGAAACAAACAGCGAACCAGTCGTCCGCGCAGCCAGTTGCAGGCATTTCATGTAATTCCGATGTTGGATTTTGGGTTCTCTTGGAATTCCACCAGCACTCCCTCATTTGTCGAGGAAGTACGCTTGGGAAGGAAATTGGTCATGATACTCTCTTCCAGAAATAAATAAATGTTAAATAGGCTCAAATTGCTGGTCGATAAATTATTGAAATCAAACGATCATTTTGGGAGGTTATTGGTCCAATTGTTCGCATCGATCTCTTCTCGTCTAGCACCCCTCCAGCCCCTCCATGTTTTCCGGGCACACACAAGTGGGAGCAGAACCGTGTCGCGCCCCGGAAAGACACCAATGTGCGCAGCCGCCATTGTCGTGGGCGCACTCGGAAGGAGCTGAACGATTGGGGAACTGTGTGGTCGGGTGGGCTAATCCCACCGGTGGGCTGGCACTTGAACGGCAGACTCAGGATGCCGTACAGTTTGCCCCTCCCGCCAGCACTGGGCAGGAACTGTTGGTAGCCCTTGCCGAACACGTCGACCGAGTGGATCTTTTGACTGCGCAGAATAGCGGGGAGGGACTGTCAATCCATCCATCAATTGGCTCTTACTCTTTCCAGTCGGTCCAATAGAAACGGTCCTCCTGGCTGTTCGCCGTCAGTCCGAATGGGTAGTCCAGTGGAGCGTAAATCTGCGAAAGGCAATGTTCGGACTTGGCATCATCTGCCGCCGTTTCCATCTCACCACTCTGCGTCCGCTTCCGTCCACACCAATGCAGGACAATCTGTGCGGAGGTCGGGGGAGTTCGGGGACTGTCTGGACGCCCACCTCAGACTGCCCGCGTCCACCCAGCAGAGCCAGCGGCGCTGCTGCAGCAGCACCAGTCCGTTCGGCAGGTGCACGTCTTCCGACACGAACACCCGGTTCTCGCTTCCGTCGAGCGCCATCCGCCCAATCTTGGGCCCTTCCCTCGACCAGTCCGAATAGAACAGCTGTCTGCCCTCCAGGTCCACCATATTAAATTTGGAAAAACAAACTCAAATTGTGCTCTGCCTTCTTTACCAGCGCACGCGGGTTGTTCAAGCCTTCGCGCAGCAACGTCTTCTGGAACCTTCCGTCCGCACTGAGCACCCCCAGCTCGTTCTTGATGCTGTCCAGGTAGTAGATGTTCTGCGCGGACGGGTCAATGGCGATGCCCTCGGGACTGCTGCAATCGGGCGGAATAATTCGACCGGGAAACGGCGGAGTTACCGCAGCACATCGGAGTGGATGGTCCGCAGTCCGCTGCCGTTGAGCAGTGAGGAGCGGATGGAGTGGCCGGAGATGTCGCTCCAAATGATGCGCTCCGAGGTGCAATCGTACTCGAGATCGACCACAATTTGGTGCGGCAGAACGACCAACTATTGTATGTAATTAATGCGCCAATATTTCGACACATCCAAGCTTAAGTTTCACTTGTTTGCCGGTCCCGCTTGGCTCCGGGGCCCTCTGAATGATGGCCATCCCGCGGCCGATGAGCAGTGCCTCTGCTCCACGCGACGCGCGTTGCACAACCGCTGAGGGAATGCGCATACAATTCACCCCTTTCCCCTTTCTCTAGTTCCCACGTTCGCAGGTGCGTCCATCGCCAGCGAACCCGTAATTGCAGACGCACAAGTAGGCTCGGCTCCCGTCCGGCAGACACTGGGCGCTGGCGCTGCACATGGTCGGCTCGTCCAGACAGTTCGCTGCAATGCCGTCCCTCCGCCGCTGCTTGTTCCCCCTCCCCGTGTACCTTCCCTGCGGCACTCCATTCCGTTCCCCGTGAACCCCGCGTTGCACACACAATTCCACCCGTCTGTGCCCCGGATGCACTGCGCGTTTGCACCGCACTGCTGGCATTTGGGCGATTGCTCTGAATGAGGATTGAAAGTTCGGTCAGTCAACGAGCTCACGAACCCAGCTGGAACTGGCATTGTCCGTCCGGCGTGAGTGAAAACCCTGGAACGGCACGTGCTCAATAAAGGTGTCGGTTTGGCCTACCGCTGCGGCATTGGCACGTGAACTTGTGCTGGGCGGGCTCAAAGCGGCACTCCTGGTTGGGGGAGCAGTGTGCCGGGTCGGTGGGGCTGCACTCCTCCGCCTGCTCGCACACTTCCACTCCGTCGCCCGTGTATCCGGGGAGGCACTCGCAGAAGTAGGCGGACTGCTCCTCCACCAGCACGCAGTGCCCGTTCATATGGCAGCTGCAAACAAAGTGCATATGGGGACAGAGGACCAAATAAATGGCCTTCCGCTCACTCTGACTGTTCCGCGCACTGTTTGGCCTGCGCCCCTGCCCCAGCAGTGGTGGTGTTCAGCTCCTCTTCCGCCTCCACCACCGCCACACAGTCTATCCCGTCCCCCTGCCAGCCAGAGCCGCACTCGCACACGTAGTAGTCCAGCGAATGTGAGTAGCCGCAGTGCGCGTTGTCCCCGCAGTCGTTGTCACCTTCAAAAGCGAGCGGTGGATTCTTCGGAGTGTTTAGCGACCCACTTCTGCACATTGTGCCCCTGGTCGGCTGCACAATGGGCTGGGGAGGGGCCGACTGCGGTCCTTCTGTGTCAGAAGATTCAGCTGGTTTAACATTTCCTCAGATTCCCTCACCCGGCTCTCCGCAGTGGCTGACCCCGTCCCCGGTGTACCAGCCTCGGCAGCGGCACCTGCCCAGTTGGCCCGGCACCGAGCTGAAGGCGCATTCGCCCCACTGGTGGCACTGGTCGTGACGCGAGCACTCTCCCGGCTGCAGTGGCGCTTCTGGCTCCTGTGCCACTTCCGGACGTCGCTCAATGGGCTGGGGTTGCGCATCCGCACCTTCACAGAAAATATCCGAAGTTTTAGCCGAAGTGCCCTTTGGCCGACCCTGTTGCAGCTGGCAGACCATTCCCTGCTCGACGGAGTTGTCCTGCACCAGGTGGAAGCCGGGTCGGCACTCGCAGCGGTAGCTGAACGCGGTCGGTACGCACTTCATGTTCGGGAGGGTGCAGAAGTGGCGCCCGGAGGAACAGGCGTCCTTTCGGGGAAGGTTGACCGGCCGTCCAGGTCCCCTGGGGCACCTGCTGCTGTTGGGCGCCTTCCTGCTCCGCCACCGCCTCGGTCCCAGTTCCGCCGTCCACAACCAAATGGCTCAGCGATGCGAATCGGACGACGCTCTCCGCCTCGCTGTAGGCGGCGTTCAGCCGCTCGAACTTGACCACCGTTTGGCTCTCCGGCTGCTTGTGGGGACACTCCACAAAGTGGATCTGCTGGTCCGTGGTCAGCCGGTACTTCCTCTCCTCGGCCCCGTCCCCTCGCACGAGGATATAGCGTTCGGAGTAGGCGCGCACTAGCCCTGTGGCGGGATTGGGGGTTGTGCTCGGCCCACACCGTCTCTCCCCAACCGGGCCGCTCTCTGCGGTAAGTCTCCTCGAACTCGGGCGCGGACACCTGGACGGGTCCGCGCAGTTCGGGCAGGGTGCCGCTGACGAACACTTTCACGGAGAAGTGCTCGCTGAACTGGCGGTCCGTGAACTCCTGGCGCACCGTCAGCGCGTACCGATCCCCTAGACGGGAATTAATTGTACGCACTCAGAGAGAGAGAGAGAGAGAGAGAGAGAGAGAGAGAGAGAGAGAGAGAGAGAGAGAGAGAGAGAGACTATTTGCACCCAAGTGGATGTTCACGGTGCGGGTGAAGTTCCCGCCGGTCAGCTGGAAGCCGTTGCGAGCGCTGCCCGAGGTTTTGGCGAACAGCCACCCGAACGGGGTGGACAGCGTGTCCAACAGCAGCAGGGACCAGCCCACCTCGGGCGGCACCTTGGCCAGCGCAGTGTGCTGTTGGCCCTCCTTCAGCTGGATGTACGCTGCAGGAACGGCACGATTGCTGGGAGGAACCGAATCCACTTGGCTCACCAAACAAATCGGTCCTCTGCACTTGTTTGCCGTTCAGCGCCCCCTCGAACACGCCGTTGATGCGCAGAGGGCCGTCGGCGCGCAAGCACTCGACCCCGTTGCCCAAGTGGCCGTTCTCGCACTCGCAGCAGTAGCCACTCTGGTGCTGCAGACAGTTGGCGCTGGAGTGGCACTGGCTGTGGCCCTGCTGCGGAGTGCAGCTCAGGTCGGGGGCGCGAACCGGCACTGGCTGCTGTGGGTGCGCGGCAGGGTGCTCAGCGACCGGCGGCATTGCATGTGGTACTGGAGCAGAATTTGTTGGCCTCCTTCCTCCTCTGGGGCTGACCGTCAGTGTCCAGGTGCTTTTGGTAGGCGGAGCCGACCAGGTTCTCCGAGATGACGCTGGAGCAGATGCACAGCGAGCAGTGGTTGTCGTCCAGCACGACGTTGCAGTTGGGCGGGCACGCGTCCCGGTACGGGTCCGGCGGACACTCCGCTGCAATCAACGACCGGTCAGTTCTGCCGCCCCCTCCCCATCTGCCCACCGATCTGGTCCTCCTGGTCGTACTCCTGTTGCTCCTGCGGGTACTCGTACTCCTCCTCCCCGGCGCCGACTGGCCTCCCGTGCCGTGGGTCCACCGGGTGCGAGCCGGAGACGCGGTAGATGAACAGACCGGGCTCGTTGAAGTTGGACACCTTGATCACGTCCCCGATCGCGGGGCTACCCGAGTTGAGCAGCTTCTCGCTCCGGCCATCCGCCGAAAAGAAGCCCGCCTGCGCGAATCGGTCCTGAGCCTTCACCCATCGGATGCTGCTGTAGACTAGCAGCGCGTAAGTGTCGTTGGCGTCGGCAGCCAGAGCGAGCTTTACGCAAAAAAGTGGAGCAAACTGGTGGCAGTGTCTCCTCTCCCACCTGGTACGTGTTGCCATTGCTGCGGTCTCCGCCCAGCACCTCGTCCCAAGTGACCAGCACAACTGCGTCCGCTTCAAACGCATTCGCGTTGAAGGCCCTTCTGATTTTGGCGGACAGCTCTTTGGTCAGCGGGTTGCCTCTGTCCGCACTCCGGTAGAACACCTTCCCGCCGGTGGAGGGCGCGTAGAACACGGCCACGATGTTCTTCCGCTCCAGATCCAGCTCACTGGCGTCCGGATTGAAGGGCGCGTCGAAAGAGACGGCCCCATTCGCCGAAACAAAGATGGCGCTGTGCGACTGTTCGAAGAAGGAGAGTTGCTTGGGCAGCGAGCGCCGCAGGACAAGTCCGGGTTCTGGGAACTTCAATTCCTCGTCCCCCTCCTCAACGCCGTAGGGCAACTGGACGGCTGCAAAGGAGGCTCCGCAGAGCACCGACAAAAGGAACAGTGGGAGGCGATGGTTCATTTCGGCATGACCTGAAAGGGAATTTGGCCGGTAAAAGGGCTGCTGGCGAAGCTCCAAAGATGGAAAGTGCGGCGGACGGAATGAATGGTCGCGGCCGCACATCCTCACTCCCATTTTCCCCGTCGCGCCATTTGGGCGGCGAAATGGCGGTCGGTGGCAAACAATCAATACAACAACAACAGTGTGGAAGAAGGGTCGCTGAATGACCCTCGCCCGCGGGAGCACAACAGCGAGGACCGTTCCAGTCCACAACCCCCGCTTTCCCACACTTTGTGCTGTCCGCGCTTGAATGGAACCAGAGGGCGCGGAACAAAGTGGACAACAGGAAAACACCCGCCGGTGCTGGACTGGACCACGGGGCAGAAGTTGGTCCGAAGAATGCGGCCCTAATTTGCCTCGGCCGCGAGCAAATTCGCCCAACCGAGCGAAGCGAGTTAATTTCGAACAGGGAGAGACTTATCTCTTGCAGATGGGGCAAATGGACACAGATAGGGCCGAACCGCAACTGATAAGGGCGAACAAAGATACCAATAGACCTAATAGTACTTATGTGACCACTAATTGAACGGGCAGGTCAGCGAAATTTTTTGATTTTTAATTTGGCATGTACTAAAGGAACTAAGTACCAATTTCTCAAATTGATGTTTCATCGCATTTTCTTTACCGAACAATGTTTAGGTCGTCCGCGAACGAAGGGACTACTAATTTGAAAACGGTGAAAATGAAAATCTCAAATTTGTGAGGATTAGCCAAATAACTGGTCCAAATTTATCGTGCTCTTTCAGTTTTCACAATTAATTTTGTCTTGTTAAAAGCAACCAAATATCTAGAGTAGAGCAAAGGTCAACTCTCTCTCTCTGTCTGGGTATTATAGTATTATGGTTTAACCACTTATTAATTAACGGATACTCGGCATTTTCTTTACCGAATATAACAAAGACAAAAGCACAATTTGATATACACATGAATCATGAATACTCGATGCAGCGGAACTTGCATCGGACACACTGGTAGAACACCGTCTGGCCCTCGTCCGCCGACCGCGTCTGCTGAGTGGTGTACGTGGCCTGAGATTAGAGCAGACGGTTATGACGAGATCTGAGATCACATTCCGATTCCCACCACATTGCAGTCACACTTCGGGCACTGGTGCTCCACCGTGACGTCCTCCTCCTCCTGCACTTCGCCCAGTTCCGCACTCCCCTTCTCGTAGTTCCTCTCGTATCGGCTGATCAGTTGGCCGGATTTTACTTGAAGAAAATGCTCTCAAATCGCTAGTGCCAAATGGACACTCACTCCACGGCAGCCATTTGGACTTGCAGAGCACGCAATGGACCGTGGACGTGGCCATCTCCGGCAGCGGGAGGATGGAGCCGCAAACCGAGCAAAACTCCTCACTTTTTGGTTGGAACATCCCTGTGCCTTGGTGACAAATTATTAATTCTTGATTCAATAGAATGCAAAAGGACAAAACCAGTGAAATCATGATCAGTGGTATTGGCGAATTTTTATGTGAAAACAAAGGAATGAGAATGAATCAAACGAGGATACAATTAGCTTTCTTTGGTCGCGTCCTCCCACAGGTCTCCGTACTTGAGGTCGTTGAACACCTGCCTGTTGTAGCCTTCCGGGATGATTTTGCGCGTGTCCATGCGCCCGAAGTAGAGCAAGTTGTGGAAGTCCGGCTCCCTCTCCGTGCCGTCCGTGACCGCGTGCAGACTCTCAAAGTGTCTGTCCTCCCCCGACCCGTGCAGTGCGTACGCGTTAAACTTGGTCACATCTGCGGGGCAAAATCCCCACGTCAATTTGTCCGTGCCGAACTCTCACTTCCTGGCAAATAGGCCAGCGGGATCTCGAAAGTGCACTGCCATTGGTCGCCCTTCCAATCGTTGGTCACCTCCAGCTGCAGCTCTCCGCCCTTGTTGAAGCATTGTCTGTAGCCGCGATGCAGAAGCACCAGCCAGTGGCCGTGAGGGCCGACCTCAATCTGAAATCGGCGAACCCATCAGTCAATCAATCAGTGTCACTGGTGATTTGGTACTTCGGTGTAAAATCCCTTGTCGTTGGCGAAGAACAGCTCCACGCACTCGTAGTTCCACAACTGAACGAGCAGTGAGAAGCGATTGAAGAAATAGGTAAGTTGGGCCGCCCACGTCTGAGCAGATGCCTGCGAACTCGCTGGGCGGATCCGGGTCGTCAAAGAGTGGCGCCTCAATCGTGACGCGGACCACGCGCTTGTGGGGCTGGCCCACTTGGCGCTGGAAGTGCCACCGCATGTGGATCTTGATCGGCTCGTGGCCGGACGGCTTCCCGTCCCAGCTGTGCTTGATCTCGAAATGCAGACCCTCGTCCAGATTCTGCAAATGGAATATCCTGCAAAAATCAGACAGCGCCCAGACCTGATTCGAGAGCTCGTCCCACTCGGTCACCTGGCTCAACTTCGGCACCACTTCGCCAAACCCCAGCTTTCCTCCGGTAGCCATTGATCGAAACCTAGTAAATGTCTAAAAGTTGTCCAAATTACATTTTCTCCGAATCTGCAAGGGATAAAATGGAAGATATCTACAAATCCAAACCTCAGGTGAACCGCATTCTGACATTCAACGACATTTGTATATTCTTATCGGCAAACAAAAATATGTGTAATAGTATACTTTTGTGAGATGGAAATAAATTATTGTACAGAGCAAAAACCATCGAATATGCACGCGTCAAATAAGAAACAACAAATTTAAAGTGAGTAAAGTGTGTGTGTCCGTATACTGAAGATGGAGAGTGGAAACGGCGGCGGAGCAAATTTGATGTTCGAATGAAATGGTATCGATGCAGGAAAAGGCGTCGTGAACAAAAAGCAAGGCGAGTAGTTGGAGCTACTATAATAGAAGAAATGTGTGCGACTAGGATGGACCGACGAATCAGTGGGAATTGGCACGGAGAGCACAACCAAATGGCCGATCGATCACTCGTTCTTGGTCTTGTAGCGGGTCCATCTGATCAGCGTTTGTGGGGAGCGGAAGAGGAAGATGAGTTTGGCGAACAGGTCCTAAATTTGGGTGGAAGGTGGCACCCGAACGGGGGAAAGAAAGCTGAACCTGTTCCAGAACGAAGTCGCTCGCCTCGCGCACCAAATAGATGTCCAGGCAGATTTTGAGCAAGTAATCCGGATTCGGAATTTCGTTGATGATCACGTCCAGCGGCTGGGAGGAGACGAAGCCGCGCAGCAGACGGCCGACCAGCAAAACCACTCCGGCGTACATCAGGATGATCCTGTGTGAAGGGCAATTGGCTGACCGCAATGTCGTGGTGACGGTCTCTCACCCTCCTTGGACGTAGCTGTCCAGCCAGGACGGAAACACGCGGTCCACCATGGCGATGAACTCGGTGTAGTTGAGGTTCCTGTCGGTCCCGTAATTGACGTGCTCCGGCGGCAGGATGTTCAGCTCCGTCATGTTGGCATTCAGGTCCACCTGAGTGATCCAGTAGGAGGAGTCCTGCACTGGCCCTGACAGTTTCATCCGCCACGTGTTGTACGAACTGAAATGTTGTGACATTTGGGATAATATGCAGTTAATATATAATTATTGGTCACCTGTTCAAGGGCGGGAGGGGAGAGTTCTTCTGTTTCCGCACCGCAGCCTCGTAGAGAACCTTGGCCGTTTGGGCCTCGCCTTGACTCGGAATCGACAAATACATGGGCAGCAGATTTGTCGTTTCGAACTAATATAAGGGAGACAAAAACCGTTTAAAAAACGAGGGGAAGAACAAACCCAACTGCCGGGCGAATTCAGCGCTTCGTACAAATTGGTGTTGTTGATGTCCGCCTTGAACGTGGCCGAGTGCACCTGCGGATCCTTCTTCTCGCTGGCGGGCCTCTTGAACTCCATCTGCACGCTGATCTTCAGCGGCCTCTGACTGTCCTGGAGCGCCGTTTTCAGTGCGTCCATCGACTCACTGGATATTTGCCAGGAGCTCTCGGATTCGGGTCGGAATCTCACTCTCTGGAAGCAACATTCCTAACAGCAGTTCACACAAATACCGCCCACCAGTATGTCCATTTGCGTGTATTGACTGATGTAGTAAACCGCCGCTCGGCTGCGGTCTTGCACCGAGGGTTCCGTCAGTCGGCTGTCCATGTTCGAGAAAATCTTCACCAGCTCATCATACTGCACAACGCTAATGGACGCAATTTGGTCGCCTTTGGCCTCCATTTTGTAGACAGGCTAAAAATACCCAATGACAATAGTGTCCGCTGGAATCGTTTTCACCGGGTAGCCCTCCAAGCCAACGGACATCTGGACACTTTCGGGCATTTGAATGTTGCCTATGGTGTTGATCAGCGCGAACATGATGATCGGGGACCAGACGAGGAATATGAGAAAGATGATGAGCGGCAGTCCCATCATGTATTTGATGACGCGACCCTTCGCCTCACCCCTCGGCGCAGGAAATGACTCCTCGAATTTGCGGGCGCACTTCAAATTGTAGATGACGGCATAGAAGTTCTCCATGTTGAAGAAATCGAAAATGGGCATGGACGTGTCGGTCCAGGTCCAGTCGATCGCTGTGCGCAGCTCGAACACGAACGGAGTGAGTATGAAGCTAAACAAGTGAACATTTTGGCGAAGCAAGAAACAATGGGCGGCACTCACATTTTGAAGAGGACCATGTTGACCAGCCCATACGAGTGAGTAAGCAGATTTCCAATGCACAGCGACGGATAGCCGTTTCTGATCTGCCAGGCCGACACCAAAAAGTAGATGCACTTTATGAAGTAGAGATATCGCGCCAGAGTGTTGTCGTGCGCTTCTCTGGAAAATAGAGAGCAACAATAATAATGAGAAGAATCAATGCGACAAGATTGGGGGGACCTGTGGGTGAAGGAGGGCAGAATGAACAGAATCCAAATGTGCACCAGGCAAACTGTCAAAAGATGGTAGCCCAGTTTGCAGACGACCGCCTTGCGCAGATACAGGCCCCGGTCGATCACGATCATCATCGACTGGATCAGGATGATGACAACCAGAGGGATCGGAATCTTGTTGCTCTGAGCAGACGTCAATATTTTGGGGAACAAATCGGAACTGACCTTTATGTCGTTGACCACGTCCCCGGACGAGCCCTCGCCGAAAGAGTTGTAGCCAAACACGACAATCAGCATGCAAATGACGTCCAGGAAAAACATAAGCGGGTAAAAGTCGCGGATGTAGCGGAATTTTGGATGGATCAACTGAGCAAAATCAAATCAAACGGGGACCACCATCCCCATCCACCAACCTTGTCAAAGAAGTGACAAACAACTCCAAGCGGTTCCCCTTCTGAATTTGCCTGTCCTTTTATTTCCAGGGCATCGTTCGTCCCCCTGGTTTCTCCTTTCTCAACGTCAATTTCTTGCTAAAATGTAAAAGTGCACACAGTTTATGCGAATATTTCACATACAATTTGCACCGTTTCTTCGCCCGCCTGATAGCCAACTTCCCCATTCGAAGCAGTTGCCGTTGACTGGGTATTTGGGGAGATTTGGCCGGATTTTTGGGAGCTTCCCTCGTTCGAGGTGCCCTTTTTCATTGCCTTTCCGCCGCCCCCCTGGGATACCGAAAGCTGGTCGGAGTTTGCATCGCGCCAGAGTCCCAGTTTTCTCAGCATATACCTAAAATCGGCAGTTGTGTTTAGCGAAGGCAAACATTGAATGCTTGCCGATGGAAAAACAGCGCGATGAGCAAGGCGACATCCGGAACCGCAAAATAATCAGCCTTCTGGACGCCGAACACGTACTGCGTCTTGTAGGTCTTCGCCGTATTCTGCACGAGGTCGGTGGTGGTGTTCCAGGGCCAGAAGCCGAATTGGAAGAGGAACTTGACCACGATCTCGAATTCCGTGTAGAATATCATGACGATCCAGAAGTACTTGGAGGGACGCGGATTGGCAAGAGTGCCCCAGAAGAAAATCTGTAGCGAGTACTGTATTCATACAAATGTCTGGTAAATGTTTGGAGGACCAGTGCGGGAAGCGGGAGTGAGATAAGTCCGGCGGTGTGACCGTGCACGAACACGGCGAACGCGTAGCAAATGATGTCCGTGTGTGCGGAGACGCTGTTCCCGATTGCGGTCACGAAACGCGCGAAGATGTTGCGCTCTTCCCAGCGATTGTGAGCCTCATTTTCGAGTCGGCGGATGTCCGCTTCGCTCGACACCATGTGCATGTTCTGAAGAAGCCGGTTGCGTAAACGTTGATGTTTATTGTCCAGTCTGAACCTGCTGCTCCCACTTGGTGCGCAATTCCGCGTTGGATATTTGACTCGTGAAGAGTTCCTTCAAAAAACAGACAGCTTAATCCCACCCAAATCAAGTGGCAAAATGCACATCGTCCATCAGTTCCTTCAATCGCTCCTTTTCCTTGTTCAGCACGTAGGACACGTAGCGGTGCTCGCGCGACCGTCGGTTGAGGAATGCTGCCGCCCATCCAAGCACTGCCAGGAACATTTTCCACACAAAACGGATAAGAGACGAAACAGTTTGGCCTAAGAACACTTTGAGTTGGACAAACACATTGAATCAAACTACCCCAAGTCTGCTCCTCTTCCACATTTCCATCGGGTCTTGTCTCCTCCTCCTCCTTTTCAATGTTTTCTTCTTCTTCGGCCGTTTTCTTGCGCATTTGGATCAGCGGCATATCCGGCACCTCTCGTGCCTTTGCGGAAGACGAGGTCTGTGGCTGCTGATCCTCTTCAACCGCGTCCAGTGAACCGCGTTTTTCGTGCCGTTGAATAAGTGCCAACTTGGCGATTTCACGGGCCTTTTTGGATGGCGCCACCGCCGCAATCATGCGCAGCTTTTCGTCTTTTATCTGTTCCGCCTCTTCCACCGAATCCAAAGTACCAGTCAAATTAAGGTCTTTTCCGAGCGCAGTGTGCAACAGCTTAACCAGCATGTGATTCTACTAGGTCTCGTTCAACAATAAATTGCCTGTGCCGGGTCAAGTTTGTCAAAATCGCCAGCTCCAGGTGTCACTTCGGGCACAAATGACTGGACCGGCTCCACCAGTTCGTCCGTGTCAGGTCCGTAATCGAACATGTAGTAGTCGCCAGCACGTTTGGCTAAAAATTAGGAATGGAATGGAGACAGCGGGATAATTGGGGGATGAGGCGGCAGTTGGTAATTGGCTCTAGAAACTGGAAATCTAAAACTCTAGATGTACATGCAAACAAGGAGAAGTGTTAAGCAAAGGACTAGAAACACCAAATGACAACACACAAAGCAAGCACGCAAATGGATAGCGCAACCAAATAAACACAAAATGCGGCGCACACAACAAATTGGTCATCACGAACCCGGGGTGCCTGGCGGGGGCGCATAGCGCGGGTCGTAGCTGGGCAGCGGGTCGTCTTCGTCGATGATGGTGGACGGCGGTCGGACACCGGTTAGTGACAAACTGCGCCGAAACACTGACAAACGAATGTTTAGTGGACGGAATACGCAAACGCTGTTCGAAAAGAGACAAAGGACCAGTGATAACAATTAAAGCCAATAAATGACCCGAACACCAGTAGGCAATAAAAATAAACCACCCATTCACCCGTGAACAATAATAACAACAAATCATGTGTCCGATGAAAGGAAAAAAGGAAAACCTTGTCCGTAAGTTTGCGGCAAAAAGTAGTTGGACCCGCTGCTGCGCCGCTGTTGCTCCTCATAACGTTTCCGAATGGCCGCAGTTCTGTCCTGAATCTCGCGCAACTTGCGGTTCTGCTGCTCCGTCTGCTCCCGCATTTCCTTCTCCACCAACTGGTTGATGAGCACTGCTCCGCTAAAATTATACCCGGTCGATGCGCAATTAAATGTCTCCAAATTACCGGTTTGCTTGGATGATTTCGCAGCGAAATTCAATCATGCACCTTTGGAAGAACCAGGATTGAAGAATGCGCAATTGGAAAATGATGAAGAGGAAGGCAAGCGCGTCAAAGCCGATCTTGGCCTCCGAATGACTTTCCGTCGTCGCACACTTTGACACGTTTTGCACTACCGGCACTTTCTCGTTGAGTTCAAAGAACGCTTTCAGCTCTTCGCTCAGTTTGTTGTCCACACAGAAAATGCCGAACAACTGTTGAATGCCGCACCGGTGGAACAGCAGTCCAATAAATGCACAGCCGACAACCTCAATTTGGAGGTAAAATGCATATTTTCACTCATAATTCACCTGTATGAGCACTTTACAGCACATCACCGTAATCGTATACATCGAGAGAATGTCCCAGCGGGCCAGCGTCCTCTGGTAGTTCTGCATCGTGTACAAATTGTTGCCCTTCCAGAGCATCCAAAATGCCAGAATCAGATAGCCGAGAGCGAACACGGAGGTTCCCCCCAGGCCAGCGCCCAGCACCATAATCATAGTGCACCAGTGGCCGTACATGAAAATGAAGTACTTGAAGAAGTCGACAAAACTCCTGGGAAGGGATGCAATTCTATAACTATTTGTTTCTATAATCCTGCCTTTGCTCCACCACAAAATCATAGCGTGGATTCTGCTTGAACAGCTCGTACTTTCCGTTTTTGTATATCGACTCATTCGATCCGGCAGGGTGGTGTTCGCCCTCCTTGAGGAAGACACGCTTCTGGGCGGCCACAACGGCGAGGAGGATAAAGTCGACCAACAGGTTGGGGAGGAATCGGGCGGCCTCCTTCCGATAGTTCGGAAGACCGAGGAAGTAGAGCAGGTTGTTGTTGAGCAGAACCCATCCATTCAGATCGACCGGTTTCCACCATGTCCACGGATATCCTAAACGATAAAACACTTCATTCTGGCACACATGTTTTCAAGTTCCATTTCAAAGTTAAGCATGCTCAGAATAGCCAGTTCTAATCAATTTGCTTCAGCCGAAAGATGGTGATTTGTGCGGAATGGATCATCATCGCATTTGCCCCATTGTTTGAGAGTAATAGGTATCACACCAACCAATGCACAAGTTGGTCGGCAACCCGATGGCCATTGCATATTGCAGCGGAAACACGATTGCCAGGTAGAAGACGAGCAGAGGCCAAACCCTTTTGCGGCCAGAGCGAGTCATCGGGAACAAAACCAGTAGCCAGAGCATCAAAAGGGCAGCCAAGCAGTCCATTCGAAACCAGGCAACAAAGGCCATAGCCACAAACGAAATCTGAATTATTTTCCATACGATTTCCGAGACTTGAATTATACTTCAATGCCGAACTTGTAAAACCCATAATTGAGCAGGAATTTGGCGCAATCCACCAGACTTTTGTCAAAGTTTCCGGGTTCGTGTCCAACGAATATGATTCCCTGCTCCGGTTCGGGCAACCCCCGCAACTTCCTGCTGTGCACTTGGCGATATCTGATGGCCAACTGCATCCCAATGAGGATGAGAACAGTGATGAACCCCTAAGATGGGACCAGTCTCACGAATTCTGAACAATAGTTGTTACTCACGTAAATATCGCCCGCCAGCCAGTCATCTTCGTCCGTGTATTGCTTCGACAGACCAATCCACTTTTCGAATGAGTCGAACTCTTTCCGGGCGTCATCGCCCACTACATCGCTACAGTTCGCGGTTTCATTCACAAGGCTGGAGATGGGAGGGACGATCGGCAACTGATAGTAAAAGTTGTTGGTCAATTGAATGGCCAAAATGGGAGTAATAGATTCTTCACCTGATATATTCGCCTCGCAATGAACACCATGCCCAGGTAGACGCACGTGGAGAAGGAGACAAGTGGCGAGATCGCTGATGAGCAAAGTGCGAGGGAAATGAAGATGACGGGCACGAGGTTCAGTGCACAAAAGTGGTTGACGCAAACTACCAGCAGAATGAACAGCACAAACTTGTGCAGGTGCACTTCTGCGCACCGCCAGAGCAGCTCTTTGAAATCCGACCAAATTTGTGTTGCGCGCATGATCAGCGACCGGATGTCTGGAACCGGATACAATTAATTATGGGACAAATCGGAAAACATGGGATACGAGGTGAGAAACATTGCACACAAAGGTGAGAGCATCCGGTGCCGGGGAAATTTTTATCAGGAGAGATCAACAAGTCACATCACGTGCATCAGTGCAAAAATGAATGGAGGAGGAATCGATATAGTAGGACATGATTCATCGTCTGTCCGTAAATTGGACTAACCAGTTAACCCAAAAAGTGAACTGTGATTAAACAAAAACGATTGTGATGGATGGACATGTCGTGGGGAGGGAAATTATGCAAGTGCTACAAACGTGCACGAAGAACACGAAGGGCAGCTGGGTGGGAACTGAGAGGTGCGTTTCACGAACCGATTCTGGCGGCATCCGCACATTCGACATCGTCCCCCACGTGAGATGCAGCGTCCCTCATTTGGACCAGCCTGAGCCAGGGCGAGTGGAAGAATTTGAGCTGCAGCATCGTGACGACGATCAGCGTTATCAGCTTGATGAGGTCTTTGAAGAGATTGCTGAAACAGAAAATTAAGGACGATTGCAAAAAGCAAACAAACAAATGTTTGCCCACCCAAATTCTCCCTTGCTGTACACAGTCAGACCGATGCTGGCGTCTTGTTCCTCGCTCAAATGGGTCCAGTTGTGCCAGAGCGCGGGAATCCCGTCAAACTGGTAGCAGTAGATGGAGACCAGAACAACGGAGGAATAAATGATCAACAAAGTGAAGAAGGCGAAGATTATGTTTTGGAATAGGCGGAACGAAACCTGAATGGCGGAGATGGAAAAGGGAATGAGTCAAAGGCAAAACTCACGTTCAAGATGAGAATAAGGGCGACAAAGAAAATGAAAAAGCCAATGTTGAAGAGGTTGTCCTCGTTGATCTTCGGGTCCAGATGTTGGGGAATCGGCGAATTGATTAGAATGCAAAAGGCGACCAAGAATATCCAATATTTGGTCAGCAGACGCGAAATCCATGCGAACGGTCTCTGCGAATTGATTCATAAACATTTGAACAAAAACTGATAGTCCACCTCTTCGCCGTCTAAAGAAAATTTGCGCGCAACCCTCTGAACCAGATTTTTGCGGGCCGATGTCGGCGATTCATCAAAGGTTCCGTAGTTGATCTGCTGTAGACGATCCCTCGCGCTCAACGAATTGTAGAAGTGTTCGCGCAGGTGCAGTCGGAGCAAGACAAAGAAGGGAATGCTCAAAAGCGCCTGAATGCGAAAAATAGTGGTATTCCATTCTTCAATCCCCAATTTGGTCGAAACTATGTGCAAATACAGGAATCGGGAGGAGAGATTATCGGTAGTCTCCTCTATGATATGTACGTTATTTGCCCACAATAGGAACCCGAATCAATTTGTTCTCTTTTCTCCCTCATTTCCTTTCCATTTGAAATGCGTACCCGCCACAACAATAAAAAACGACGCGTATTATGCACGCGACATTCAAAGGGGAGGTGAGGGATGGCGATCAACAAGTCACACGGTGCCTTGACTCACCTTCAGGAGAAGCGCCAGAAATGCGTCGATCCTGGTCTTTTCCAGTTTGAAGCCTATGATGTTCATTGCTTGGCTCAACTGGAGTTCGTCCGGCAAGAAATTCATGCTGCAAACGTATTGCGTCAGAATAAGGAACTGCAATTTGAAAATTGAAATGTTTATTCGCAAAAGGTTCTGAGCTTGGCAAGACCCACTTCCACATAAGCGAGGAGCAAAGGCGACATGCGGAAGGTCCAATTTCGCGAGTCGACCAGCGCCCAGAGGAAACAAGTGAGAACGAGGAAGATGAGTCCAAAGACGGAATGGTAGAGCATTGCCCACATCTGAATGCGGTTTTGGGCTTTTTTCATTTGGGAATTAATCGCATTCATTAATTACCAGCATTGCCAGAAGCGCAAAAACGTAGCAGTGGTAGAGAGAAAAGTAGAGGAACTCCTGTGCGGCGCGAATCAGCATAAAGCCGGGCTCACTCTCCCGTCTCGCTGCAAAATAATAGATGCTTTTGTTTTATTTCGAACAAACAAACATCTGATCAGTTGGCTGATCTTCTGGCGATCCATTACTTCCGAGGTTATTCGCTGGAGAGCAATCGCATCCGTAGATTCGATCTCCCTTGTGTTTGAAAGTAACTACAAATCAAAACTTTAAACAATCGATTTCCTCATTGCATTCACCCCTTCCTGCAAATCATCGCCGGTCCCAGTTTGGGCACTATTTCGATTGCCAGAAGGCGAGTGTTTTTGTTTTACGCCCTCCTTGGTCCAGCGATACTGCAGAGTGAGCACGTAGTACAGCACCAAGACAGAGGCCAGATTGGCGTAGGGGATCCAACCGAGATTCCAATTGACCACCAGCTCGTACCATTTCTCACAATCGCTTGGCAGAACCAGTGCGGAAAGTCCGATCAGCCTAAATCAGAGAATTCAGCAAAATGGCGCATGGAAATAAACACCTCGCTTCAATCCCCGTGCTGGGCACATTTTCTTGGAAAAATTCAATTTGATATGTGTAGAGGAAGACAAAATGGAATGCCGAATAGATTAACAATGCCTGCTTCATCGCATTGAATTTGGATCGTCTTAGCGGAGTGTACAGGGCCCACCAGGTTAAGGAAACGAGTGTAAATAGGAAATAGGGGGCATTCAATAGCGACGGCTGAAATTTTGGAGCTATTTTCATTTCTACAATGGAAATCAATGGGATTTTACACTGAGCATCCCAATAATGCAAATGGAGAAGACCACGCAGGCGTCCGAAGTTCTTTTTGACGCAACATTCACAATATCCGCGTAATTTTTTGATGTTGGTCCTTGAACCAATTGTGCTCTGGTCTGTTGTTGGTCATTTTCCCTGAAAATGATTTGCCACTTTGAATAAATTTGAAACGAAATTGTTCTCACAGTGTAGTTTCCAAATGTTCTTCTGCTTCCAGTGGCTGTCGATCTGTTGATGCGGTCAACGATAAATCTGTTGGGTAGGCTGTGCACGCGATAAATGTGACCAATGATCCAAAAAGCGCCAAAAGCTCGGGAAAAAATAGGCGCAATGCATTTGGATCAGTAGTGGCCGGAACTCTGAAAAAGCATGAAACGTTAGTCTCCCGAACAAAAATTATTGCACTGCATCATTTGCAAAAATCACACCTTATGAAACCAATCTGACGAGTCCAATAAACAAATGTGCTCTTGTTACACAGTTCCACGTATTCCTCCTCTTCCGGGTGATCAAAATGTTGGTAGAGTTGATAGCCAAATTGCACCAGAGTTATGGCAAGTGTTAAAATGACACAAAGGAAGGTGAAGACACGTGTGACTTCTTCAAAATATATATGCAAACATTCTTAGTGAACGGAATTCAAACTTTCATAACTTACTTGGAAACGGCCCGTTTATTTTTGACGTTGGCAAAACATTGCATGTCAATGCCAAGAGCACGTAACCAAGCGAGATAAAACTGGGTCTCAAAGCTGCTCCAACCAGGAAAAATAATGGCAAGAAAAGCTTCACCAAAAATATTTTGGCAACTACTGCCACCATCTTTTCAATTTGTATTTTTATTTTGTACTTGCTGTAGTATGGTAAAAAGAATTCACATCTAAAAATGGACGTTTATCGTTTAGGTATGTATGTATTTAAAATATTTCGCAAGTTTATGTTTGTGGAAAAAGAATGGTTGGGAAGAAAACGGAAAAGGGAAAGGGGATGGCAGAAGGATCAAACGAGAATGTAGTATGAATCATGGTTTAAAAAAAGAAAAGCGCTCAGTAAACAAAAGTAGACGACACGACAGCCAGCCACAGGCCTACAGTCAACACTTATACTTTTCGTTGATTCAATCAAAAATAAAAAATGAAAATAGGGGTGGGGGTGGTACGTGGTGTATCGTAGGTATATTGCCTAATCCTATACACCTATCGCTTATACACCTAAAACCAAATAAATGTGATATTTTCATAAATCCGTGAAGCGTGAACCATAATCGTTAACCAAACACCTAAGCTTTAGGTTTTAGCCAAACGATTGTTTAAAGAAAATTAAAAATGTTCTAGGTATCATATTTATTTGCAGGGCAAGAGGTGGTTAAATTAAGTAAACAATAAACATCGTTTTTACTTTTTAGCTTGCTCTTTCTCTCGGTCTCGGCTCTCGGGAATCGGGATTGTGCCTTGTCCTTTCAAACAGATCGCAAAAATAAACGCCAATTTGAAAAAGAAACAAAACAAATTTGCTCACTTGTTACTTGGTTTGTTGGTTCTTGGTTACTTCGTTCGAACTGGTTCGGACCTTTGGAAGCAAAAATGACATTTGTTTACGAATCGAAACTACTAAAAACTGTAACATACGACAAAGATGTAGGTCTTGCCCATGAGATCGAAAAAGTATTCCAAAGCCCGATAAAACACCGATCGGCCAATTCAAATCGGACATCTCCGAGTCCAGGTGCCTCAAACCAGTGCTGTTGTGCCTGTTTGGTTGGTTTAAAAAATATAACTGGAAATTGCAAAAGTCATAGGAACAACTCGGAGGACGACTCTACACTTGTTCCAAATGCAGTGCTTCGTTCCATGCAATATGTCATTCTCCACCCCTGCCTATAATCACGGGAAACCGCGACTATTCAAATTGGAACTGCCATCGGTGCGAAATCGAGGTCCAGTATGATCGTCGTCAGCGGGTAAAATGCAACTCAGTAAGTTTAAAATTCCAAATAAATTAAAAATATATTTTTTTGATTTTTGTTAAGGATACTCAATTGAAAGAGGACGCTTTGAACCAATCTATCGTTCGTTTTTTAATGCGTTTGTCCGGAGAGGGAAACGCACCTTCAGAAAAATTCGATGATTTCGTGAATGCTCTAAAAGCTATCAATGCCCGCGAATTTTCAATCGAAAAGCTGGATGTTGGAGAGTGTTATTACAAATTGCCATTCGAAGAAATCTATTCAAGAGACGACGGTATCCATGCCAAACCATGCTTCTATTGCAAAAAGTCGTTTCTTATAATTAGCGGTTCTCTAATCTTTCTTTTATTTATAGAGCGCAGGCGACACGAATGATTGTCTGTGATTTTTGCCAGACTTCTTTTTGTCTCGACTGCATCAGTCCACCGCTCACTTCCCTGCCAAACGAGCGATTCATGTGCAAACTCCATATTGAGCCATTCCTTGTGAGAATAAATAAAAATGAAAATTAACAGAGGAAATTTAGGATTCTCACCTTCTCAGCTCAAAACGCGTGACTGATCGGATTGCCTTATGGGATGAACATTCGTTGCTCACAAAATCGGACATGTATTCAGTTCTAAAGGAGTTTTGCAAGAAAATCGAAGAAGATGCCCAACACGAGCAATTGGCATCAAACAGGAAGCGAAAACACGAAAAGGGGCAGCACTCTTCGGCCAAATTAAAATCCAAGAGGTTGATGATGCCCACCACTTTCGACGTGGACAAGTCTGTTAAACAGGCATATGCGCAGGCAGCAAATTCCAAGGCAGCGGTGCCAGAAGCAGAAAATGAACAACAAGTCGACACAAAAGCGAACAGTGATTTTGCGATGGCCGTTGAAGCACTAATGTGCATTCAGAGTCAATCCACGTCGTCGATCGAAGAATCTATGTCATTCTATCCCGGTGAATATCCACCAGTTTGACGTTCGTTTTAAATTTTGGTTCCAGATGCATTCAATGAGCGACTACCTGTTTTTGCCGCGCTCAAAATCCTCTCTGGTGGCGATGAATTCACCGCTTACAACCGTCAATTGGTCATTCCAATCCAAGCGGAATATGCCACTTTGGGGGCTTTTCCGCACAGCTCTCGCCACACAATTGACCTCAGTCCGTTTACCAAGTGCAAAAGACTGACCCAGACGCGAGCACTCATTTTCTTCGACAAAGTTGGTTTTACCAGACCGCAACAATTCTACGTGTTTCTACTTGAAGGCGAAGCTGTCTTTTGAACTGGTCTCAGCGAACCATTATCCCGGCGGACACAATTACTTGGAGTCCAAATTCCCCAAATGCAAATGCGTCGATTTCACCTGCGACGTCTCAAGCCAAGAAGTGTGCCCTTCTGCGCGCTCCGCCGTACTTTGGAATGGCGCAATAATCCAAATTGGCTGTTTGCGGCTGCTCTTTGTCGGATTGGGGGTGTTCTAACAAACACAACAAATCGTTATTTTGTACTAATATTTCCTAATGTTTTTCGTTATTATTTCGCACTTTTAATTTTTATCATTGTATTTACTGCCTAACCATTTTTCATTCGTAAAATAATCTAATTTTGTAACTTAAAATGCTGCATTTGCGAAATGGGAAAGTTTGCAAGTCAATACATATTTTATGAAAATAATCTCGAGATCCACAACAGCATTCCATCGCGAATTAGTGTTGTCATTCCCGTTCGCGACCGTCAATTCAGTTTAGTCTCCATAGCAACCGAAGAACTTTGCTGACGCCGCGAACAAGTGAGGTTCTTGTTACGCCACATTATCTATTTCAATTATCTTCTAACCTGATGGTTTACCGCTGCAGTTTTTTCGAAAGGCACTGATTTTCCACGCAATTACACTTTTCAGATACGAGTATGGCCGATTTGAAGGGGAACAACGCCCGAAATGAGTCCAGTGTGTGCGAGTCGGCGGAGATAATTCGCAGTCCAGTCACGGAGGCGGAACTGAAGCTGAAGGAGTCCATCTTGCCAGAAGATGTGCTACGACTGAACTGCATCACCGAAGGTGTGTGTGCGCACTCCATCAAGTCCCATTTACGGAATCCAAATATGTACGTCTTTTACAGATTTCCTTTGCACTCCGGAAGATAACATTTATGGTATTAAAATTGGGTCTTTTATTTAATAACTCTATAAGCTTGCAGACATTGAATTCGTGCGATTCAAGGTGAGGGATATCGACACAGAATCGGTTCTTTTTGAAATCAACAAACCGGGTAATCTGCATTTGGCTAAGCTTTCTTTGAAAGATACCCACTAGACCCGAATGAAGATGATTCGGACGCTGGAAACAATGTCGAAGTGGAGACGGAGGAAGAAAATGGGGAGAAGCCATTTACGCCTCGGTTCATCCGATATTACTTCAAGCCCTCATTTCTTCGACTTCGGTACTGCTGTTTTCGATAATCATTCCTTTATGTACCATATGGTTGCTATTTTCTAGCCATATTGGGGCAACGATGGAATTCGTGGTTGGCGACAAGCCGATAAACAATTTCAGGTAATACGGACAGAATCACAGACAGCAATTGAGATTTCTTCATTTAGAATGATCGAGCGCCACTATTTCCGCGACAGGCTGTTAAAGAGCTTCGATTTTGATTTCGGCTTCATTATCCCGAATTCGCGAAATTCCTGCGAGCACATTTACCACATTCCGCACCTGAATGAGTCGATTGGTATTTGAGGAGTCACCTTTTGCTGAAAATAAGTATCAATTCAGTCGAGGAAATGATTGCAAGTCCGTTCGAGACGAAGTCGGACAGTTTCTATTTTGTCGACAACAAACTCATTATGGTGCCTTCCAAACTCAATCTGTGCAATAATTCCACGAATTCATTTTAGCACAACAAAGCCGACTACTGCTACCTGGACTGACCTGAAGAAAAAAACAATTACTATTTTATACTGCTGCTGTGATCGTTCATCCCTCAAGAATGTTTGCTTCGCTCCATAAGTCCATAATTATTAATTAGTCACTCACAAATCAGATCTCGATCAAACTCCACCTTTTTTAACAATTGATTTTTACCAACAATTCTCTCTTTCATTCATTCCTTTGTTTTATTTCAATTTGGAAAGGCGAAATACCACGATAAACATAAGATGAACAAAAAAAAGTTAATCCTGATTTTGTGTGAATATTACACCGTAACGAAGCCGAACGAGGGGCAGGGCTTGATGTGTAGGAAAGAGGGACAGTTGGAAATCAGAATACAATGCCAACAAAGAACAACAGAGGACAGAAATGGGATTGATTGATCGCTCGAGGAGTGAAGTCCAAAAGCCATGAGAAAATGCGTTGGCAACGGGGCTTTAGTGCAGAGGAGTCAACAACAAGAGAGAGGAGAACAAATCACTCAAAAATGTACATTGCGGGCGAGATCTATGAACGATCGGCGGAGGAGTGGTTGCTGTTGATGAGTGTTCTGAGATCAATGATGTAGCGACCGCCACGGCCAATTCTTCTGCGCACAAAACCGACCCTTTGGATGGTGCCTTGAGCACACTCTGTGCCAAGATGGCGGTCGATTTGGTGCGAGAACCTCAAATAGTCACACCATTAAAGAAAAGAAGTTAACACTGACTTGGCCGCTGGCAATATCCGAAATGGTGGGTAAAGCTCGTCATCGTCAAAGCTGTTGGTGGATTGTGGCAGATTTTCGCCGCTGTTGAGCAAGGAAGAGGGAATTGGCGCATGATATCGACAGCCGTGTTTCCGTTTGAAATGGTAGCGCCCATCGATGCTGGAATTTTTGTCGACGGCTCCAATCTTTTCAATTTCCGCCACATCTTCACTGGCGCTTGGAAACGCGGCAGTGGGTGTTTGGCTGACGATAGTGGCGGAATTCCAGAGCTAAAAATATTTCTCACATGTCGTAAATATGGAAGATATATAACTTACTTCGATGTTCCTTTGTATGCACTTCTCATCTGGTATAGCTTGCTGCATGAAATGAGTGATCGGCTCTACACTAGTCGCTGTTCGCGCTTCTGTTGCCCATTTGTGCTGCGCAGCCTCCTTTATCTGGTCCACTTCTTCATTGCTCAAGTGCTTCTCGTATTGCAATTGGTATATCGCTTGTTCGAAATCAACGGCGGCCAGCTTCAGCTTTTCCCTTTGCATCAATGCACCCACTAAGGCAATGGAACGTTTCATTGCAAAATTAATTTGCAGCATTTTTTCGTAAGTCATCAATTCAGTCTTTTGCTTCTTTCGAGTTTGCACTTTGTCCAATCGGCGCCGAAATGCGATATAAGGATTGATCACGGCCTTTTCATCCCGTCGCGCTTCTGTACACAGTCTTGGCATCAACACCTTGTACTTGCTTTTGCGCGAGGCAGCTCGCTTCCGTTTCTGCAACCAATAGTCGTACACGTCGTCCACCAGCCCGGGATCAAATCGTTGTAAAAACGATCGCGCATTTCTGAAATATAGAATTTAAAAAGTGTCAGACAAAAGAAAAAACCTAGGCTGAATTATGTCGGTCTGTGAGGCAGTCTCTAGCCTCTCAATTATATGCTCAAATTCATCTACATTTATGTTCCTTCTCGTGCTCAACCATTCTTCGTCATCTGAGTCGGCATTATAACTGCTTTGTGCAAGGAAGAAAGGCACAAAATCTGGTGTGAAATATATTTAGATTTAAAATTAAACAATAACTTTTAACTTACCCTTGAATGTGATGAGCTTTTTGTTTTTAGAGCACCGACCCTGATATATTCTGTCGTATTGTTCATTACCAATCGTTGATCTAAATTGATTTGTTTTTGCTCACTATGGCAAAATATCGACTTTCATGACTTACACTTTTGGGGTAGGAATGACATGATTCTCTACAGAATCGCCCGCTGAAGTAGCTTTCTGTGCGAGGATCGCCTGCTGCAAATGCGACTCCTGTAACCAAACAAACTAATTATACGCGAATTTTGGCACTCTGAATTTGTTGCTGGGACAAAATGTCTCAAAAGCAGTGAAATGGATTTATCGATTTTTGCCACCTTGTGCTTGTGAAGTGGCAAAAAGTTGACTTGATTTATTGCTTGATATAAATGAAAGCTGGCTAATAATTGAATTGCTAAAATCCTTTTAGGCCCTGACCGGTCCTTAAATGTAAAATTGGACTCAGCGGGCTATTGGGGGTATTGGGTGGAGACGTGGACATCGAGGGGCGAGGGAGCGCGCACAACGAGAGAGTGTTAGAGAGACAGAGGATGGCGGCCATTATTTTTAAGGGGCTTACCATCTCCTCCTCCTTCTCCATGCCGGACGGTGCGACCGCCACTGTCCGCTTGACCTTCGGGCTCCTCTTCCGACATTTTCGAATCCGGATCGGCAGCTTCTTCGTCACATCTAGTGCCCGTGGTCGAAATCCAAATTTTGTAGAACTAGACATTAGAAGCCAGCTTCTCTGCCTCTGCGTTTGTCTCTCGACCGCGGTCGATACTCTGCCTACTGTAGTTGCAGTTCGATTTTGTGCTGTTTATTCGCTGCGAATGAATTTATAAAGAGAATTTTGAAAGATATGGGGGCGAGTCGGCGAGTGCAGCGACTGAGAGCGCTATTCAACTCAGAGAAAGAGAAATAATATGATACAAGCGAGGGAGAAACAGTTGCGCTCGCTCCGGCCTCCGGCCACAAAATTAGCGGAGCATTAAGATTAAATTTGTAATTGGAATACGTGGTTACATAATTACACCAATATTAGCATCAATTTTACATTTTGTATTTAATTTAGGTATCTTAATCTACTACCTCTTTGGTCATTCGTAGCTATAGTGTATAGTGATGTATGATGTGATGTCATATTGCCTTTACTATCATTAACATTATTATTTCTATTGCCGACTACTAGGTTTGATATAAAAATTTAAAAATGTCTGTGGAATGAACCAGCTTGGAAATAAAATTTAAAAAAACTAATCAGTTCATAGATTCTTATTTCTTAAGTTTAGATTTAGCACATACCTAAATATTATAATTTATAAGCAAAACCAGGCTCTAAAATATTGTCTTGCTTCTAGATTTTAAATTTTAGGTCCGGCCGAGCTTCGCAATTTTTAATCGACTTTAATTTTTGGCTTAAATTGAGTTATCGGCCATTGGTTTTTATTTTTAGCTATTTGATTTATCAATTAGCACCATATGCCCGCCGCCTTGATTCTCATTTATTTGGTTTCATATTTCAATCAAAATTATGACCACAACATTTGCACTGTTGTGTTGTGCTGCTTGCTGGGCTGTTGACGTGTTGACGAACAGGCACGTAGCGCCAGGGTGTTTAACGGAACATAACTAAACTAATTTAAGACTAAGAACGTAAATGGAATGTCATTGGAAAGCTCAAAGTGTGCTCTATCCATGATGAGCAGAATTTTGCGGCACAG
The DNA here is from genome assembly GCA_013357305.1 of Radopholus similis. Classification (NCBI taxonomy): domain Eukaryota; kingdom Metazoa; phylum Nematoda; class Chromadorea; order Rhabditida; family Pratylenchidae; genus Radopholus; species Radopholus similis. Next base: position 130,714 of record VAHH01000002.1, read on the forward strand.
AAACTTGCGGCCTTGAACAAATTCGAAACTTGCGGCCCGAAATTTGCGGCCCAAAAAACGGAAAAAAATTTATGCTTATGTCTAAGCCTAACGTGTAGCCGAGTGGGCTATTTTGGCTTAAAGCCTAGGCAAGCTTATGCTTAAGCTTAAGCTTATGTCTACTGTGCTTTTCTTTGCAAATTTTGATTTTTTTTCCCGTTTTTTGGGCCGCAAGTTTCGAATTTGTCCATGGCCGCAAGTTTCTAGCCGCAAATTTCCTGGCAGCAAATTTCTGGGCCGCAAATTTCGCATCACGCTATCCATTAGTCTATTATTAATTTATTAACTTCCCAAGCTGCCCCAGCATTGGATATTTAGAAAAATCTCGGCCTATTCTGAGTTTTTTGACCACAACTTATTCAAAAGATAGATAAACAATTTAGACTTGACTCCATTTGAGTCCGAACTCTGTCTTAGCTTCATTCCTTGTCGAGTTATGTTCCGTCCTTCCGTCAAAAACAAAAACCACCCTGGCGCTGAAACGTTCGGCACTGGAGGCTGAAACCTTTTCACCGTCCGTTATTGCTTATTAGTTGTTAGAATTGACCAAATGATTTTGTAAATTTGAATTATTTTTAAATCAAACTTGAACCCCACGTCCAGAGCACAGACGTCAAGTCAGCGACCACTATTATTTATTACTCATTATCATTACCAAAGAGTGATATGTTGCAATTAATTGGCCACGTTTCTGACTAACGACGACCTCCAAACAATCATCACAAGCATAAATTGAATCTACGTCATCACTTACACTGACATCATCAGTGATAACTGAAGTTGTGCGAGAGAGTATCCACTCTCCAAATACCCAATAGTGCCCTTGAAACCAATTTTTAGTCATCATTGGGTGTGTCCTTCACTGCATCCCCATTTCGTTTTTTGCTTCGCCCCACTCAAACGGGTGTGAGAACCAACCACCAAATTTGGATCTCCGCTCATCGATATAACGATAAAACAGTTCGGTCTAGAATCTAGAAGCGTGATTGATGTGTTTCGATGAAATTGGACAATTTACGCCACACCACGAAGAGATTTTTTTCTTGTTCTCTCCGCCCAATGGGACACTGGCTTTTGTGCAGACTGACCAAGCAGCAGCGGAGCAAAGTTTGCTTGCTGGAGAATTGCCCCTTGGCGTCAGCCAAGTATTCTCCCACATTCCTTTACCCAACCGCCCGCCCGTCACCAGTCCCCACCCTGAGATCTCATCGCATAATCGCGCAGTCGTCCACAGCTGAATGACGATGAGAAATTGAGCATCTCCAGCACAATGCGCCGCCGATTGCCGTTCCTTTATTTTTTGGTGGCTTCCACATCTTTCCCTTTCCCTTCGTCTCAATTTCCCCTATTCTTTGTGTGTTCCGCCCCTGAATTATTACGTCTGGCAATTAAATATTTATTAGTAAATCTGATTGGCAAGCGATTAGTAAAATGTTGAGAAAGTGAGACAAATAGGTAAACAAGTTGTTTCATTTAAATTTAAAATCTCCTTCTATTTCATGATCAAGCACCATACTCAATTCATCCCATTTCACGATGAGGCCAAAAGGGCCAACTAGCTTCAAAACTTGCGATTAAAACTGACACTTACTTGTTCACTTCTGTTTTCATTCGCCTTCACTTCCCCTCTTCCCACTCCACTCCAGCAACTCACATTGCATTCCTCTCTGACCATCAGCCGCTGATTCTTCTTCCTCTTTTTCGCTAGTGACCAGCAGCTGACGCGATCAATAGTGCATAAATTGGATTGGCGATGGGTACGCCGAATGGGCGAAAGTGTGGGGCAGGAAGGGTAAAAGGGTTCGATTGCAACCCGCGAATGGATTGGCTGCTGGCGGGGAGGAGCAGAGGGCTCGTGTTGTGTTGTTCCGTTGATTGATGACAGCGGATCGGTGCAGAAATAAAGAGCCGCGCGCGAAACGAAAGAAAGCGAACACTCTCGGAGGTCACTCCGTCAACCCTTGCGGCTTAAGGTGTTTTTTGTGTCATCGAAACACTGCCGAAGTCAGACACTTCACAATTCAGCCACAGCGTTAATGTTCTGATTCTTTCGGCGCTTCAACTTCACACTTTTACAACAATAATTGCTCCAAGCATAGGTACCCTCCCATTTTTTTCCTCCTTTTTAGCGTCAACACTTCGCACATTCCATTCCTCGTGCACATTTTTAAATATTTTCAATGTGGACAAAGCTCACCACACCTCAACTGCAACGCCTTTTGCAGTCTTCGGTGCGGCCTCGAGAGCGAATTCCATCGCAGCAGTTGGGCGATCAAAAGTTCTCTGGTCTCGCTGTCCCGTTTGTGCGCGAGCGCCGATTCAAATTGCGCCGCAAAAATTGGCGCCTAATTTATGCGTCTCCCTTCGCCTGTTTGCCCTTTCCCCTTCACTCTCATTCTCATCACTCGTCTTCCATCATTTGTGTGCAAGCGATGGCCTCTTCTGCGCCGCAAATCCTCCTCCCCACTCCCTTCCAGTTTCACGCCCTTTCTCCCATCCCATCTGACAAACCTTTGCCCCGTTTTTGTGCGTGCGGTTCAACGATTGGCGGGGAAACAATGCGCAAAAGAGACGACGAGCTATGATGATGATTAGGCAGAAGCGAGGCGGGGCCGCAACCATTCCACAGCTCCAGACATCGCCAAAAACAAAAACCTTTTTTCTGTGAATTTGGCCAAACCCCTTTTGGATGCCTTGCGATCAATCTTCCTTCCTCTCCCCTTTGCAGTGCGTCCTCGAATCCCGTTCCAGCCCCGAACGAACAGCCGATAATTGGACAGGCGGCGGCCATCCCTCACTTTGTCCAAAGGTCCAGCCAGTCGGATCCCGGATATTCCCGTTGGACGGACGCAGATCTAATCTGCGTCCGTCTGTCCCATTGTCCTCGCCCGTTTGTGCTGCCCATTCGGTGCGCGTATAAATGGCCCAGTGCCCCACATTCCCCTCAGCGGAGGTACCACCTCATCCTTTGTCGTCCGCCCCATTCTGTCCAAAGCCACTTTGCATTTGTTTTGTGCTGCTCCCCCCAGCGACGGTCCATAATCAGCCAATTCGCGTTCCCACAGTCAGTCAGAGTCATCAATTGTTTGCAATTCGGCCGCCTCCATTCTCTCCATTCAACCAACACAACACAATTTGCGGAATAGCCAAAGGCGCAGCAAACGACCGACAAGTGCGGCGGCGCCTCAGAAAGAGCATCAGGGGCGGGGTGAAGAGGACGAAGGAGCACCGACGTGAGTGGAATGGGGACAGCACAACGGGGGAGGGGAGACGGCCCCGCCCATCCCCGTCCCCACCAAATTGATTGTTCCAGTACCCGCCGCCGCCGCCACACAACTGGTAGTTCCCCGGGCAGAAAACCGCCGCCGCCGCACACGACGCTCGGTTGTGGCCCTGAGCAGCGTTGTCCGAGTCATCGACGTGTGCTCGACCGGCGCCGCCGCGAGGCCGAATTCCAGACTGCCCTTTTCGCTTTCTGTGCGCCTCCACTGTCGCCGCAGCCCCGACTTGCGGCGGCCAGCAGCATCCATTTGTTGTGCGGTGATTGATTGTGTCCACAAGAGAAGCGGACCCAGAAGGGGAAACAGAGGCGAGACGAGAGCAGAGTGTCGAACAAACAGCGCCGCAACAGTTGTGCGTTTGCCGAGTGCATTGCGCAACCGCCCTCAGATGCGTGTCCTTCGCCCCAGCAGCAGCCGAACAACAACAACAACTAGTGGCCCACCAAAGACCAGCGGGGACGACAAAAACCACCGCAATCAGCGATCGGAACGTCGCATCAGTGGCAGTTGGGTATTGGCGCCGCCACGCAGCACAATCTCGCTTAGCCTCACAGTAGATGAGCATTGGCTGGTTTGACGCGTTCCGCGAGAACGGGGCCCCAACCTGGTTAGTGTCCCGCAAAAGCGCTTCGGATGATCTGATCTCCTGTTATTAGCGTGTGATCAGATTCACCTAGATCAAAACACAGACTCAAATGCCAACCAATGCCCTTCGCCAGGTACGGAGAGAACCCAACGCCGGTGGTGCTGGACTTGCAGATCGCTGCGCTGCTTTCGCTGTTCGTCATTCCCACAATCGCCTTTCTGCTCATTTTGCCGGGCGTTCGCCGCTACCGCGCCCTCTCCGCGTTCACGTTCCTCTTCTCCATGGCCGTGGGCGCGACCATTTGCGTTTCGATCGCCTACCCGGTAATTCACTCTCGCACAGTTCATCACTCCGGGGATTCAACAATCAAACAATTTCCGGCCTGGCACTCGGGACAGCTACGCATTTTCACGGCCTACAGAGCGCACTCGCGCGAACGCATCAACGCAGTGCTGGGAGTCAGCATCGGGCTCACCCATGTCAACATCACACTCAAAAGTGGGAAACCTACATTTCTCGGAAAATTCGAATCCACGTCCCCAGGCGAGTCGCCGTCCCCCGAAGTGATCTTGCTCCGGCGCACCCTTTCCTCCACCTCCCCCGCCTCCTCGGCGGCAAAAGACGGTCCAGACGGCGCAATGGATCTGCTCCTGTTCGGCACTGAGCCGTCCAACGCGAGCACTTCGGCGCCAAACAGCAGCGACAAGTCGGCCCCGGGGCTGTCGACGACGGCGTCGATCAGGGAGGGCGAGGAGGACACCCCGGAGCCGGAGCTGTCCTACAACGAGCGCTTCGACTTCGACGACGTGTCCGAAATGGAGGTGAACCAGTGGCTGGACAAGGGGCTGCCCTACCCGATTCTGCGCGCCGTCGAGTACCTCAGTGTGGACAGGACCGGCTTCGTGTGGGGCAAGCAGTACCGGCTGGCCGGCTACTACACCAACGCTGCACTCTGGTACTGGGTGGGGGAAAGCGGCGGCATTTGCTCCTTGCTAGGCTCGCCTTTTCGCTGTGGATGCTCCAGATGGTGATGCTGTGTCTGCTGCCCCACCACTTCGGACAGGTGACGCTGTGCTGCGGACTGGCCACGCTGTTCGCCGACTTTTTGTATGCGTGGCACACGCCCGGCGACCTGTTCCTGGTCTACTCGGGTCCGGACGAGCACCCGCACAAACTGACGTTCCGCCCCTCAGACTGCTTCTTCGCCACGCTGGGCACAGGTAAAATATGTGTCTTTTTGACAGGCACGAGCCGCGTTAGCTCAGTTGGTAGAGCGTGAGACTTTTAATCTCAAGGCCACGGGATCGAGACCCGTACGCGGCTTCCAAATTTTTTCAAATGAAAAACATTTATATTATTTGGTCTTAAACCCACAATAAAAGCAAACACATTGGTCTTCAAACGAGACCAAAAATTTTGTTTTCCCTCCATTCCTTCTCAACAAGCCTTTTTCCCGCTCATCGGGATGACGCAACACCAAATGGGCGGGCAATTGAGCACACAAACAATCTGTCGTGCCGCATTCTGCGCATCTACAATTGGGCTGGACTGTTTGCTCTGAGTCACCCGTTCCGTTCCGTTCCGCTGAGTGCACGATGCTTGATGCACTCTCTCCTCCTCCCCCAAAAAGCGCCTAATCGTTTTGTCGCACGACCCACATTTTTGCGTAGTTTTTTAGGCGAAATTGTAAATAAACGGAGAGGCCTGGGACGGGAAGAGAAAGCAAAGACCGGTTGGGCAAAGGGACCGACCCTGCCCGTTGCATGTGTAAATGGGCGAGCAGCAAAGAATTCGGGCAGCGATGGATACGAAGGGCAAACAGACGGGAGGGATAGCCCCAGGCGCACAAATGTGTAAAGTTTGGACAGACAATTGACAAACAACAGCGCGGCTAATCAGGCGGAAAGTGCGCAAATAAAACTGACGTCGGAAGGGTGATGAAAAAACGAATGGGGTCTTTTTGGGTTTGTGAATGCCGAATTTTTGAGATCTCAACAGGAATGTGCCGTAGAGTTAGTTCCTGCCGAATTCGGCGTACATACATATTATGTACATATTATATCCCTTCGCCGTTCCAGGCCTGGCCAGCACTGCGGTGGGCGGCCTGCTGTGGCTTCTGGAGGCGCGCAGTGCGTTTCGGCTGGACACGGTGTTCTCCGCGTACCTGGACCAGCTCTGCCGTGCGCACCCCTCCCGGGCTGGCCCTCCGCCACTGCTGCTGTGCTGCGCCCCCTCGTCCGCCTCCCGCCCCCGGCGGCGCCGTCCCTCGCTGCTCACTCCGCGCGGGTCGTTCACAGACCACTGCGGAGTGCGCGAGCGCACCGTCGGCTGGAAGCGGCGGAGGAGGACTGTGCGGCGGGAGCCGCGCGAACTCGACGTGGCGGAGCTGGCCAGGAGGACGGCCGCCAGGGCGGGGGGCACAGTGTTACCGCAGCCGACGCAGGTCATATCGCCCGCCGACACGCTGCACAGCGAGCGCAGGAAGCAGCAGCAGCCGCCGCAGCGGTGCCCGTCCAGCACGTCGACCCGGCCCATCGGAGGGGGCTCCTCCCCGGACGACTCAAACACCATCTCGCACCCCGCCTCCCCGACGGCCTGTTCCTGCTCTCCGACGCCCTCGGCCCTCTCCTCGATGTTCTCGTTCGAAGGAGGCGGCAGCAAACGCAGCACCAGGGACCCTGATGACGGTGGGTGAGCGGAAAACAGATTCTTCCGGGGATTTGAGGTTCGGGATTCCCAGGAAAATGGGGGGAAGTTTAGGCCCAGAAAAGGCCCAGCATGTCCTCAAAGTGCACACCTTTCAGTGGTCTGAGTGCGTTGGAAGCTGACCTTGGCCCAATCCGCACTCTGGGGGAGGTGGACAGAGCGCAGGAAAGACGCAGAAGAGGATGGATCTCAGCGCGACTTGCAGAATCGATGTTCAACAAAGCCAGCATTTCGCCAACTCACTGCCACAGCTCTTTTTGCCCGGCCAATTTTTGCCCCGTTCTCGCCCAATTTTTGCTCAAAAAGCGGAATAAGCCGACACTGCGTGAACGAGAACACTCACTCCCCCAATCCAATCCAACCTCCGATTGCCCACTCACACCCTTTCCAGGGAAGTGAGTAATGTGCTCCACAGCCGATGGGTTGGGGCCAGAGCGGCGGAGTCACAGTCCCCACCGCCGATTGGCCCCAAATGCACTGCGCTTAACCCGAATAGCGGAGGGGCCCTTTTGGCGAGAAAAGCCAACTTTGGGCTGAATGGGGAATTGTCTCGGCACTGGGCCCCACTTGGGAGCATTTGCATTGTCATAGCGCCGAAATGCACATTTTGGGTAAGGAGTCGGCAAAGCGGTAGGCGAGGCTGGTTGCCAATGGCGGCGGCGAGAAGTTGTTCCTGGGCGCGGGTAAATCCATCCACCAGCGGAGTGCCTGGCCATTACCCTCCACTTAGGTCCACTGCCCCAAATTGACATCAGATCCGTGTGCGCCACTTGCATTTGACCCGTGCCACTTCATCACCTTTCGGCGAATGGCACATTGGGCGGTGGCACTTGTGTGCTCCCGGGATGGATGTGGGACACGCGAGAGCGAAAAGGTAACGGACGCGAAATGACCCCGGGTGAGGAGGCAGTGAGCAGTGAGTGGTGCGACCATTAGCCATTTGTCCGTTGGCACTTACGCGCAGTGGTAATGGAGACGCTTGAGAGGCGCGGAACTACGGTAAATAGCACAGAGAGAAGGGCACACAAATTAGCAAAAAAGAGGAAGTCGCTTCAGCCATTCCGCATTTTCCGAGGTGCGCACTCGCATCGACGGAATTTAATCAAATTATTTGGTCCCGGTTACCCATCCCGTCTTTTTGCCCACCCTTTGGCCGTATTAATCTCTCCGCCGCCGCCGTTCTGCTAATGGCGCATCGAAGCGGCGGCGCCCGAGTAAGTCGTTGGTCCGGGCAAGGGATTGAGTTGAGTGAGTGGCGAGGGCAGGAGAAGGGAGGGGGCAGGAGAGGTGCTTCTTCCGCCGCCCAGTTTTACCTCTCTCCCACCCAATCCCGCGGCGCTCTAATGGCCGCCATTGCCGCATCCGCTAACTCGTTTAGCGGCCAAGTGTGGATTGCGGGGACTGGGCCACACTTACTTCAATGCGATGTGGGCTGTGGGGGACGCGCATCCGCAGCTGGGAGTCTCGTCTGACCGATTCCTCTGTCCCCTTGTGTGGGTCGGCCGAGATCCGAGATGCATTGACCCACCCTCATCCCGGACTGCCTCAGTTTGCTTTTGCCAATCCATCCGCCATAATTAATTTTTACTTGTTGGCAACCGGCAAATCACGAGAAGCCCTTCCTTCCCCTCGTGGGCACGCGCAACAAGTAAGCGCTCAAACAGACGCAAAAATGTAGGCCAATCCCGCTAATGCATCATCGTCGTGTGCCATGGCAGTGCCCTCCCCGGTTGGCGATCTGCCGCTTCTTGCGCTCTGCTGGGTGTGGCTATACTTTTCGGACAAACGCGCGAATGCGCAAACACCGCCGCATTCGGACGGGGCGGTCGGGCAGCTGGCCAATCCTGGCGCACCACTCCCATCCGCGCGTCCAAACCCGAAGTAAAAATGGCCAGAACACTCGCAGAATGGGGAGATGAGTCTCTCCCCCCCATCCGACTGCTGCCCTGCCCAGTTGTTGTTGTCGTTCAGCCCCACTCGTCCGATAAAATCAAAAGGCTGTTATTCAACCTCAAAGTGGAAGGAGTGGACCGACCGATGGTTTACTTCCTGAGCACTTCTCCACCCAAAACTGAACATCAAGAAAACCCAATCTTTGTGCCTCCCAGCAGGAATGGAATGTGTGAATTTGTACTTCTCCGCATTTTAATTCTGACGTGGCTTTAATCTTATAACGAATTCTTCAATTTTGCATTTCCACTCCGCACTGATCCGGGTCGTTCCTTTCCCCCTTTCTCCTTCCAATTACGCCTTTTACCCTTTTCCATTTTTTGGCGCGCAAAGGCACAGAACAAGCTCAGCTGCTCTCTGGATATTTTAATTAAGAGTTGTGGTGCGGGAGAGTAAAAGGTGAAATTGGGGAGGAGGGAGGGTGACGGCGGGGAGCACAGGGATGGATGACCGGTCTGCGCAGGACAGTCGCCTCGGATGAATCCCCGCACGTAAAGCAACGCGAAAAATTGGCGGGCAGAGCTCAAAAATGGGTTTGTTATTTTTTGAGGAACGCAGTAAACCGATGTTTTGCCCGGAAACGAATGTTTGTGCCCCCCATCCATCGGTAAAGTCCGCAAGCCAGAGCAGGCGATGTGTCGCTCTTTACTTTTCCGTCGTTTCCCAGTCAATCCGGTCCATTTGCACATTGCGGATTACACACCCTTTGCCACTCCTGTGTCCGCTTCCGTTCGCATTTGAGATTTGAGTAATCAGCAATCAGCAACCATTGCATCATCTCCTAACTATTCCTGATGTATTCCCCGCTCTCCCAACAAGTCTCAACACACTCAAATCAAATACTAGTAGCCCAGCTTAACCTTTAACTTGGTCTTTAAATTCAGATGTTTCGAAATACCCATTACCCAATGTCCTGTACCCTCTCCCCGTCCTTGTACATTTCAATCACCGCTGTTGCGCTGAACTGAATGCTGTGATGACCGTTCTTCCTTCAATAAATGTGCGTGCTTGCTCTTATTGCTCGAGTACAGCTCCCCGCTCCTCTAGAATGTTTCCATCCCACCCGCCGCACCCACCCCCGCCATGCCTTCGGCGCCATCCATTCATTCCGCTGCGCCCAAATCCAATTCATTGTGGTGCTCGAGCAATAATGTGAATGGGCGCTGGGAGGAGCCGCGAAAGTGGTAAATCCGCAATCCCGGCACTCGAACCAAAACGCCACAACTCAACTCGAGTGCCACCCAATCCACAGCAGAGCGCTTAAATGCCCCCACACAATGTCAGTCATTCACAGTTCGCACTCGCACTCATTCATTCCCCACTCCAGCGCCAACTTGCGACTCAACAAGCGGCGGCAACCAACAGCCGCTTTCGGAGAGTTGATGAACTGTTCCGCTGGTGGGGCCCCACCCATGCACTTTCCCATTCGCGGTTCGGGACAATGTTATTTTACACAAGTACCCGCCTCTGACTCATTCGCCCACTGGGCTCGGAATGCACTTGCCCCGACTAATAGTGTTTTTGCAGAGCCACGGGTTCTTTCGCCTATCCGTGGCCTCCGATCGGCCGCCGACCGGGGCAAGGGACCACCCGCACCCTTTGTGCAGCCACCACCTCCCTCCGTCCGTCCCATCCACAGTTTGTTTACTTCTCCCCAATTTCCCGCACTCCTCTACCGTCTTCTGTCTGGCGGGCCAATCCCTGCATAGGAGGGATTAGCGCCCGGCCCGGCCGAACTTCTTTGGGATGCCGCCCTTTTGGCCGCCGAAAGTGCCGCAATACAAAAGGAGGGGAAAGTGTAACAATGGCAAACACAGAGCGGATCTCAGGAACGCTCTGCTTTTAGTGCTTGAAGGGTCCAAGGAAACGGGCAATTCTGCGGTCTCTGCTTGGGATGTCCCTGCACAGATTTTACAAAACCCCTCTCCGGTGGACCTCTCCTATCCGCCGCAACCCATTTTCTCGACCGCCTTCTTCGTTCGCATCCATTCAATGAATGGCCAATTCCCCGCCTTCCCATAAAACTTTGTCGCGTCTCCGCCGCATTCCCGCCAACCCGTCCATGCTCCTCATTTCCCGTTTTGTCGTCGTCCACTGTTTGCGATCGGCCTCCCAACCCAATCCGGCGAGCAAAAGCCAAAAATGTGGACGGAAAGGAATACGACGGCCGCGGATGGAGGAGCACTGGAATGGGAATGCGCGGGAATGGATTGCGCAGATTGGCGGGCAATCAGCGAAATGGACGCGGGACGAGTACGAACGGACGGACGGCGGGAGGAGGGGTTTACTCCTCCCTTGCCCCGCGGATGCCATTCTGCATTCGGACGCGGCCAATCCGCCAGATCCGCTGTCCTTTCCTTTTCCTCTGCGTCTCACCCTTCATTTGGCGGATTTGTTGTCCCCCGATCCGAGCCCATTTACGCAATCGCGCACCCAAATTTGGCTCGCAAATACCCCGGCACAGCAGAAGAAACGGAATGGAATGGAATTGGAGTGGAATGGAATGATGGCGTAACAGTCCATTTCGCTGATTGTCCGTGAGCCCTTCTTATTGCCCAGACTCCTCTGCCCATGCGCACTCACACTCCGATTCCCATTCCCACCAGTCAGTCCATCCATTTCCACTCCCCTCCCCGCCCAATGTTGGTCAAAACCCTTACGCCAAACCCCAAACAGTGGATAGTATTCCTCCGTTCTGTAAAAGTTTGAGGGCCCCAAATTAAGAGGATGGGGGCAATTCCATTCCCGGTTTCTTCCTCAAATCAGCATAATCCACCACTCATCCGGTCAGTCCCTCAATATTTCGCTGTTGTTGTCCTGCGCCCACTCGCATAATCCGCTCTGTCCAGTTGGAGTGGTTGAACACAATTGGACGGGAACGGGATGGAATTGGTGGAATTGGGATGGATTCATTCGCGAGATCGGCAGCACAAACGGTGGTGGCCCCCGAAATCAGTCTGCTGGGCTCTAACCACTCTTCTGTACCAGCGCAATGCGGATTTAATTGAGCGGAGAAGATGGGCGAGCCGGAGACCTGCTGTAGTGGGTTCTCCGCGCGTAAATGGTTCAGACCGGGGAATTAGGAAACATGCGCTTTGTGTGTGTTGGGCCAGTCCATTGGCGCAACAGTGGACGAATGCGCCGCCGCGCAATTTGGACTGAAGGAAGCGCATATACTTTTGTGCGTCCACTGGGTCCCCGGAATCGCCAGAGTTTGCCCGCAAAATTGGACGGATTTGGTCCTCCCCTCCATGCATTCATTCACTCAATCGGTTGAGTTTATTCGTTTATTGTGCCCCCTCCCAAGCCCACTCTGGCGCCCTCCACATCATCATCCACTCAACCTTGCGCCCCAATTCACAGCCCACTCGGGTGGATTTTGCTGCCGCTTACCGTAGTAGTCGCATCTTCCGCCGCCGCGGGCCCTCTCCCAAAAACACGCTTTTCGCCCAAAACCCACTTTTGGCGAACCTCCGCGACCGAGGAATGGCAGTGGCGGACAGCACTCGCATGGCCCGCGGAATATGACAGCGAAACGTCAAAACTGGGGTGCTGGCCCAGAAATTATCTTGATAAAAGGGTGGGCCTCTGGGCACTCAAGTTCTCGCCTCCTCCGGCGCAATTTGACGCCCCCGGGGATTGCCCAGGCCAACACCAAAAAAGCCAGCAGATGACGACCGGCGCTGATTTGACGCGTTGATGAGGCATAAGCTGCGGCGGAAAGATGAGTTTGCCCGCCGAAATGTGAGTGACCTTCGCTTGCCTCCGCCCAATGGTTTACTCTTTGCCTCAGCAACTCACATGCCCCGCTCCATTGCGCCCATCCCATTGCGAATCCATCCGCCGGAAAGGGGTTTAGCGCGGGGAACCCAGGGACGGGAAGAGCGCCCCAAATGGGGGACAGACGGATCTCCTCCACATGTATGGTGTGGTGGGATGTGCATGGACCGGTACATACATTGTACTTTATGCATTCTTGTTTGGCTACTCGAAGTTCGAACCCTCCCATTGCCAAATGTTGGTGCTCCCAACTCCTTTTTGGGTTCAGCCTTTTGGTGGCTCTGCACATCTTTCACTGCGCGAACCCATTCCCCTCGTGCTCGTCTGTCTTGTGCGTGTCCTTCGTTGTTCCTGCGGTCCCATCCCATCACCCAAAGGTCGTTCGCGTCCGATCCCCCAATTGGCGCTTTTTGCATTTTCCCAACTTCAACTTTTTTGGCGCCCCTGCCAGACGAGTTGTATTTATTTATTCATCCCGGGCGCAATTTGGGTAAGACAAAAAGCCAATAAACAATGTGGGCAGAGGGCAAAAAGTGTTTATGGGATTGGCCCAAACTGGACTCTTCTCCCCGGTCGGATAATCCAATCCGCCACTTCCGCAATCCGACCCGCCAAAAGATGGGTTCAGCGAGGCCTCCAAATGCCCAAATGACGGCGGAGGGATGAAAACTTATTTTGGCCCAGTTTTGTGCGCAAATCCGAGGAGCATTTTGACCTTCTTGCCAATGGCCTGAGAGACCTCCCCAGAGAGTGGTTCTCTCGTTTGGAACGACTCGTTTTCGTTTCCCCTCTTGCTCTTGTATAGGTCCTAGCCCCACTCATCATTTGCGCCCCAGTTCTCGTATTGCATGAGTCCATTCGGTCACGAATGTTGGTCCTGGGGTTGACGCGGGAATAAGTCAAAGTGGGTCCAATTTGGGTGGGGGATGCTGTGCTGTTGAGGCGGGCGAGGATAGTTTGGCGGCGGTTATTTACTCGCCCATTCAGCACTCTTCGCTCACCCGCCGCATTACCATACCCCGCCAATCCCATCCCCGAATAATCCCTTCCCGCGCCGATGCGCCCACCAAATTGATCCCACAATGGAGAAGTACCCAGAGTTAGAGGCAAGGTGTGTTTTACACAACAAACCCGGATTACCCGCGGTCCATCGGAGCCACCCCCTTTTGGGTGATTGATCCTCTTTTCTATACCTTTGCAATGCGATAACCTTTACCTTTCTATTATTTGTTTTGCTTCGGTTGATTGACTCAAGCAAAAGTGACGACGATGCCTGCCGGACGAGTGATAACGCACCAAAATATGGGTTTCAAAATGAGTTTTTCCAAAGTGTCCATTCCCAAAAAACCTTATAAATGTTCCGCGCTTCTGTATGCATTTTTAGCCGACTGACTGATTCCACATTCTTTAAGTGATTTGCCTTTTGGCAAATCTCCGGCGGATTCCCAAATTCCTGCAGTCTGCTTCACGCGAATTATGAGTCTGTCTCCGCCGAATGGACGCCCACGTCCGGTGATGTTCTCTGCGGCAACGGCACTTTTTGGACTCGGAAGGGGAGGGGAGGGGGAGCAAAACGGGAACAACGGTCAGCAGGAGAGGGAAGAAGTGTCCACCGGGGCAGAGGAGGAGGAGGAGGCAACGGCGGAGGCCGAGCACCAGCAGCACCAGCACTCATCTGCGCTGGACTTTTCCGCACTGGCGATGCAGCTGCTGCAACAGGCGCACTCCATGTTCGGGCAACAGCACCACCAGTGGGAGCAGGAGAACGGACGCGTAATCCCGTTGATGATGACTGGGCAAAGTAGAAATTATTTCCGCCACAGCTCTCGTCGCTGTGCTCCCCGACCCCGATGGTGTGCTCCTCCGTCTCCCCGCACTCCAACAAACCGGCGCCACATTCCACCGCCAAGCCCTCGTCCGGCGCACGACCCTCCAAGTCGGGCGGGGGCCGCCGCTCGTCGGCCAAAAGCGTGATCTCCGCCGCCGCCACGGCGGCACTGCTGGCCCCCTCCCCGCTGGGAGCGCTGCCAGCCATTCCCGGGGCAATCGCTGTGGCCGCTTCACCGGCCGCCCAATTGTTCCGCGAGGACGACTGGAGCTGGCACCGGAACCCGGCGGCAGCGATTCGATCCGGTGGCACAAACAAACAGACACCGGTGTGGAAGTACTTTGTGTACAACAAAACCGAGAATCTGAGCAGGTTCATCTCGGACAAGTTTCGGCAACTCAATCTCCCTCGTTCAGATGCATCGTGGGCAATTGCACGTACCAGCTGAAGGGCCCGCACACCAGCACGTTGGCCTGCCACCTGAAGAAGCACGCGGCGGAATACGCGGAATTCCAGCGTCTGAAGGTTGACACGAGAAGGGGGGCAGGCTGGAGAGGGCCAATCAGTGTGTTCAGGGGGACTACACGCGAGAGCGGGCCGCCAACGGTCAGCAGGGCGGCGGCACCCCGATGGATGGGTGCCTCTCCAGCTGCTCAACGCCGTCGAGTCAGTCGAACAGCAATGCACAACAGCAGATCCTTGCGCACCAAACGAACGGGATGCTGCTGCTGAACGGACAGCAGCGTCAGTCGCCGAAAGAGATGGGTGCGGCCGTGGCGTCGAAGAGTCCATCGCTGCTGAGTCCGTTCCGCCACAACAACAACAACAACTTCGGGGACAGCGGAACCAGGGGCGGCTCTTCCTCTTGCTCCTCCTCGCCAGGGCCAATGATTCCGTTCGGCGAGCCAACCGGAGGGGCGGAAAACGGCGGCGAACAACATGCGGGCACCAATGCCATTAACCACGGACACATTTTTCTGCCGCACCACCCAAACGGCGGAATTTTCGGGCACCAGCAGCAGCTACATCCGCTGCCTTTCCACCACTTCATGATGGCCGCTGCACTGGCCTCGGCCAACGGGCGTCACGCAAACAGCAATGGAGCGGTGCTCGATCCGCCGTTACTCCAATTACCGCCAAATCAGCCGCCACCGAACCATTTGGAATTGTTTTTGCCGCATCCGCCAAACGGAGTGCTCCACCAGCAGAAGCACATGGACGTCGGGCAGCCGCAGAGCAGAGAGACCAGCAAGTCTCCAAACCCGTCATCAGCAGCGGGGACAGGCACAAATCTGCTGTGAGTGTCCTAATATACATATCCATCCCGTTGATTGGGATTGGCGGATGTCGACAAAAAGGGAGCGTCTTTGGGGAATGCGGGGATTAGCGGGATCCGTCATTATAAACAGAGCAAATCTTCCCTCTTGCTGAGCCAAACATCGTTCATTTTTCATTTAGGGACATCCTCAACTTGCTCAGCAAACGGGCAGAGGCGGCAGCAGCAGCGGAACAAAGAAAATTGGAAGAAGAAGAAGAGGAAGCGGA
Organism: Radopholus similis; assembly: GCA_013357305.1. Classification (NCBI taxonomy): domain Eukaryota; kingdom Metazoa; phylum Nematoda; class Chromadorea; order Rhabditida; family Pratylenchidae; genus Radopholus; species Radopholus similis. The sequence continues at coordinate 146,429 of VAHH01000002.1, forward strand.
AGAGGAGGAGAACAGGAACAAGGAGGACCAAGAAGAGGAGGAGATGTCGGGACGGAGGAAGGCGAAAAGGAAGAGAGCGAGGGAACAAGAGGAGGAGGAGGAGGAGGAGGAGGGCAAGAGAGGCAGACAGCAAAACAGCAGTTTGGCCCATTCCGTGGAGCATCTTCTGGACTCGGGATCCGCGAAAATGGCAGCGGATGATGGCAGCGAGGAACCGATGGAACGGGAGCAAAAAGAACCCAGCCAACTGGAGGCAATGGTTCTCTCTCTAGGAACCACATTTCCGCGCAGCGCCCTCCGCCAATTGGTCCGAAACCCATTCGTCGCATATTGCGGTCTGACCCTGGAATGCGTAGACGAAGTGAGCCGATCCCTTGTTGGTTGTGATGCAAACTGCATCTTCTTTCCAGGTACTCGATGGGCAATTTGCACTTCTCCTGGAAAGAATGCACCGGGAGCTGACGAAGAGTGCCACCTCCGGGTTTGCACTGATGGCAGATTTGTGCTGCGCCTGCTGTTGGGCCAGCAGCTGTGAATGTGTGCCTCGCACTCAACTCTGTGCCCTCTCAATTGCACTTCCGCCCGATAGCAAAGTGAATGGACTTCTGCTGAGAGTTCGTCCGCTGGACGATGAACACACATTGCAGTCGCTGGTCGATGAGGTCAGTTTTTTCTGTGTGGTCTTGACTAATTTCGTTTTTTTGTCCCGTTTTCAGGCTATCGCTGCTTTTGGACTTGGAGTCGCAAACTTTCTTCTCGTTCGTCCATCCTCCCTTCACCATTCATCAATTCCCACTGTTCCGGCCATTTTCCCGGATGTTTTGCGCCAAACAATGGGTGAAGCCTTCGATCACGATGCAGACATGCAGAATTTGAATGTTGCACTCTGGAAGCAGATTGACCAGCTCAATGGGAATGACACGCTGAAAAGGAAGTTCCAATCAACAACAGGTCGAAAACGAGAGAAAAGCCATCCATAGGTATATTCACCCTAATGTCTCCAGGAAAGCCCATTCCTTCTTCGCCTTTATCCGGTGGCGATAAGCTTGAATTGTTCATGAATGCTGTCATTTGGACTCTGGGGCACAAAAGTTGGCTTTCACAAGAATTCGGCATTCTGTGCGAATCGGAATGGTATGAATTATGAAACAGTTATTTTGCTTTTAAACATTTTACTTGCCCAGGACTTTGTTGAGCGAAATTGTGCGTCTGCAGAATATGTTTCAAACTAAGATCTGTTTGGCGGAAGGAGACGAGAAAATAAGTCTTGAAAAGGCCGCTGACGAGATTCAGAGCATAATTGGAGCGCTACGATCGGTACAATTTCATGATGGGATTTTCTGATAACTTTGCCTCAAGGACTTCGTTTCTCTCGGAGAGTTTGCACAACGAGTGGCATCCGGCCTGGCGAAAAGGAGCAACATAATGGCCGAGGCCCATCCACCGCTGAAGCCGACATTGCTCAGCACAACACCGTGCACTCCGATCGCGCTTAGAGAATTGATCCCCGCAAACGTTGGATGGAGTGAAGAGGAGTACGAGGGAATGGAGAAGAGCATGTTGTTGCTGGCAAATCGGCGGTTGCTTCAATTTAAATAATACTTGATGGAAATTACCCCTTGCATACAAGAAAAACGCATTCATAATTCATTATTGTTCCCAATTCTCCCACCGACCTTCTCTCTCCTAAACTGAAACTGTGATTTTCTATTCCAATCTATTCGACTTCACAATTAATTTTTGATTTTTGTCATCTCGTCAGTCATGCTTTTAAAAAACTAACCTTTCAAGGTCTATCTGCATATGCATAAATATTTAATAAATATTTAAAAATAATATCCAAATTCAAGAATTTCTTAAATTTAAAAAACTAAGTATTCTTAATTATAGCATTTTAGAGCCAGCCAGTACAATTTATACAGCGGGAGATGCGAGAAAGGAAATGCACAACAGCAATTAATCAGGTCATCATTGTTTTGAACTGGTGCTGTGGTGGCAAGGGAATGCAGATGCGGGAGAGGGATGTGCTTGTGGTTGGTTATGCGCGAACCTTTCATTCCAGTCCGAGCAAGAGCAATCTGTTGGAATATCGCGGGGAAGGGATTCCGCGCTCTTGTTGGTTTCTTCCCGCTCTACCCAACTCAAATGCAATGCTGATGCTTCAGGCAGAAGACCCAGGGGAGACTGAGAACCTTCTTAAGTCTTAGCACCTTTGCAATGGGCACTCCTTCGGTTACGCCGAAGCCGGAACGTCGTAATTGTGTCCGGGTAATTTTTTTATTTTCGTTAAAATTTGCTTAATTCGTCACAGAGTTTTTCCCAACCGCTTGCTGCCGGTGGCGAAATTGCATTGGGCGGTGCCAAGAACAACATCGATGACTCCATGGATTTGCCAGGTCGACATCCGGCTGCCTCCGTTTACCACCAAATATGCTCCACAGGGCAAATGTCCTCTAACGGCAGAGGGTGGACGATGAATGCCCGGATTGACAACAGCAGCAGGAACGGACACCACCGGATGGTGGTCGAAGAGTGCACGGATGATGAGCGTAAGCAATTTAGACTGCAAAGAATGCATTTCCCTTTAGATTCCCTTCTTTACAAAATGCAATTGCTGCAGTGCATCGAAGTGGCAACAAAAAGGTTGCTCTTTCACATGGTGAAGGCCTGCGCCTCAATGCCCAACTTGTTCCGTGTAAGTTACATTTTTTAAGAATTGACCAGACACTTTTGAATGGCCTAGAGATTGCCTTTTTAGTTGCTTCCCTTCATTCTGTTCGCGTTCACCATCTTGTTTTGCGGTTTCTTCAATCCATATCTCTCCTTTATGTTTCCTTCTGGCTTGTTCCAAATGAGCGAAAACGACGATACCACAACCGGCGGAGGGTGTTGGTTTGCCAGGATTTCCCGCGAAAGCGGAAGAAACGAGTTTGCGGAAGACAATCCCACATTTGATGCGCTAGAGATGAGCTCGCCTTCCGAGTTTGCCATCCTCTTTTCAACCAAGTGGGCAATTTGATGCAGCCACACATATTATCTGTTGCCCAGAGATCGATACGACTCTGTGCTTCCGCCTGCCAACCGGACGTCCGCCGCATTCGTCGAGCTGTTCAGGCGAATTCAGCAAATAACGGTCGCGCAACATAAGCACATTTACAAGGTCGGAACCATGAATACATCAAAACCTGCGAGGCAAAGGGTTCAGTGGTACGATGTTTGCCGCCAATGCAGACTGGACGCCGTGGTCGGGCATCTGCTAAAGAACGACCTGGACTGGACGTTCCCCGAAGCTCAGCTCAGATTCGGCAATTGGACTGACCAGGGCGCGACTTCGCTGGTTGCTGAGCTGGATAACGCGACTGGCGACGAGAAGAGGAAAAAGACCATCTTTGTGGCGGGGACAATAGGAGGTCTGCCCAGCATCTAGTGTTTTCTGTTGTGGCGTTATATAAATTGCAGACATTCCCAAATGTTTGTTTCAGATGTTGACCTTAGCTCATCTGACGGGAATTTCATGCGGAGAGCGCATTCTCTCCTAATGAAAATCAAGCTAAAACCGCAATTAAAGTTCCCTGTTCTGGCGGCTTTTGAGCGGAGATTGCGACAGATTGTCTCGAATTGGACACCCCCCAACGGGGAGGGTCCGCTGATGGTGCATTATTGGTCCACACAACGCTGGTTTGAAGAAGTGGAAAGCGCCCTCAGATCGATTCACTTCAAAATGCTCGCCTCTTTTGCACTGCTGGCCGTAATTTTGACCCTGGCGGAGACGAGGCAAAGTGCCTACGAGGCCAGTTCGACCAGCCAAAATGTGATGTGCTCATCCGAGTGCCGTTTCAGACCAGACCTTTGCTCGGTCTGCAAATTTACCTGGTGCTGCTGTTGGCCACAGCTTCGCTTTACGCGGTGCATGTCGCTGGAACCGGTATCCGAGCCACATTGACCGATTTTTGTCTCCGCCCAGGGCGACTCAACCCGCTGCTGTTCCCGCTGCCCTATTTCCTCATGTCAATCGGCGTCCTCTCCTTCTGCACAATCAATTCGGCGCTGGACCGCTACTCCGGCATCGCCATGCACCCGACTGAGAAAATGGCAACGGGGCTGTGCACATTCCGCACTCACTCCCCATTCAGGCGTTCGTGTTCATCTGGGACGGACCCTGTCTGGTGCTTTCCCTCATTTTCTTCATCCTTCTCTGCCGTTCGTTTTTATTCCGCCGATTTTGAATTTCCCGCTCTTTCAGCGCTCATTGCCATATTCGTCGATACTCCGCTCATCGTGCAATCGATCCTCTCCTTTTCCGTCGGACTCGTTTCTCTCCTGCTCTTCACGCTGTTCCTCGCCGTCTGCTGGCTGAACTACTCCCAACGTGTCGCTGCCGGCCTCAAATGGTTCCACTTTTGGCGCAAAGGCGACTGCACATTTAATGGTTGGCCTTCAATCAAAAAGTCGCCATTTTCGGATACGCCGCCAGAAAAGCAAATGTTCGACTACGATGCCCAGACCTGTGCCCGTTTGCATGAGAAGCTGGCCGATCTGCGTCCCAACTTTTCGCGCCGCCTCGGCGCACTGACTTGCAATCACAATTTTCGAATGGTTTCGTTCGCTCTCTTCGTGGTGGGGTGTTTCGCCGCAATTGTGTGGAGTCGCCCTCGAGTCCAGCTGGACATGGCCCAATTTGTGCCCAGAGGCGGCAGCAGTGAGTTCATCGAGCGATTCCACGTGGCTTTTCCCAAATACGAGAACTATTTGGGTACAAAATATGGCAATTAATTCAACGCAATTTCTTATCTATACCTAATAGAACTCGATTTTGACGGACTGCTGGACTACGAAGAGAGCAAGGAGCAAATATTCACACTTTTGAAGTGGTCCTTGGTTTGTCCGATTTGCAAAATCCTACCCAGAACAATATACCTATTCCCCCTTTTGCTGCAGGAGTCTGGATTCGCGACCAAAGTGACCAGTTGGCTGGCCGAATTCGACAAGTTCCGCAAGGGCATGGACCTCAGACCGGACGACGACTCCATGCTCCCGCTGCTCACTCACTTATTCCTGCCATCGGAGCAGTTCCGCAAGTTCGCGACAGATGTGCGCATAACTCAAGGGCAAATCCACCGATCCAGAATGTATTTGGAGCTGAGCGATGAGGGACGAGAAAACAGGTGCGGACCCAAAGTTGGCATGTGTGAACGTTTCCCTCCAAGCGAGTCCTTTATGCGCGAGTTGTTGTCCCGCGCGCGGCAAATGGGCCTTCCGTTGGTGCTCAAAGCGCCCTTCAGCTTTGCACCTGGTCACGACCTACAAGTGCTCTGGCGTATTTTTGGCGCCCTGTTCACGCTGACGCTGTTCTCCGCACTTCTGAACGTCCTCCAGCCGTCGACGGCACTCTGTCTGTTCCTCACCAACGTGTTCTTGTGCTCCGCCGCAAACGCAATTGCGCACCGTCTGCACATTCCGCTCAACATCATAACGCTGGGGATGACTCTCCCATTCGGCGTGATGTTCAACTCGGTCTCCGTTCTCCACTTCGCCTACCACTTCTTCAACGCCGGTCTTCGCCAGACCAGGCGCAAAGAGCGCGTGGAGTACGCGTTCCAGTGCACCTTGTGGCCCCTGCTGCTCGCCTCGGTCGTGGGCCCGGTCTGTTTCTCCGTCCAACTGGTCGTGGGACAGCCCGCTCCGATTGTTTACCACGTCTGGCGGATGATTTGCATCTGCTCGTTCCTCACCTTTGCCCAAATCGTGACCTTCGTCCCCGGGTAGACACGAAATGATGGGGGATTCCACACCCCGACAATCCACACAGATTGCTGATTCTGACCTCGGACTACTTCCACACACTGTTCAACTACGCAAACCAGTTGTGCGACGAGAATGCGAACGCAGAGCTGACGTTTGATCCGATGGCCGAGAATGTGTACTTCGTGCCCAGTTACAACAGGCGAAGCAGCAACACACTCGTGGGCATGCCATATGGGTAATCGGAGTGGAGTGGATGTGGAGTGCGGGCAACAAAGTGAATCCGCTTCAGCCCCAACTCCTGCCCAATCGAGCAGTTCACGTTCCGTCCCCTGTGTGTGCCGCCCTCCTACCAGCCCCCTTCGATCGATTTCCGCAAGAACTTCGCCCAACACGCGATACAGCACAACCGACAGCAGAGCCAGCTGAGTCAGAGGAATTCGCCCAGACCGGGCAGCGACCAAAGGACCACCCCGCTGCCGATCTACAGTCCGCCAAACAAGCGAAAGACGGACGAGGGGGTTGCCCCTGTGGGCGGAAGTCGGAGTGAGGTGGGGACTTTGGAACATATTCACGTGGTCAGCGGAAAAATGTTCCTTTTCAGTCCCTCGAGTCACGCGCAGACATCCGCCTCCAGAGACGGATAAGCAAACCGCCAAGAATTTGCCAGAGACAAGAGCCGTCGCCCGTTTTTCGTCCAATTCCCAGAAATAACGGGGTCGGAGAGGAGCAGATCTACGAAGAGCCTGAAACGCCGGAATTGGTCCGAAACAATTGACAGACTCCGATAGCCACCTTTTCAGATGCGCAGAGACAGACTCGGCAAGCAGTACAAGTCGCCAAATGGGTTCGCTTCTCCGAAGCAAAAGCGAAAATTCTGAAACAGGGAATGGATTGGACGACGAAAACATGTTTTCTCACAAAAAACCAGTACTCCTCTACCTTATTTTCTCATTATGATTGCGCCAAAAACAATTGTGCCATTACATACGGGCGAGAGTTGTTGGGGGTTTGGCTCTCAAGAAAAATGCATTTCGGGCCCGTTAAAAAATGAATATGCATTCGCTCATCGTTTTTCAACGAGCGGTCTGTGTGCCCTGCCGCTCTCCTCCGTCTCCGTTGCTTGCGCCATCTGGCTCTATCCCCTGCCCACCGCATCTCCCTCCGGTCGTTATGACAACTGCGGTGACGGCACAGCGGCGGCCAGAACGAGAGCGGCGCGGCGGAAGGTATGCTGCCGGTGGACGGATGGACTCTTTCCAGCCATGCCGTGGTGCTGCTGCTCTCGCCGACATTTGCAGTCTTCCCTCTGGCGCAATTCCATCCATCGATAATACCCCTTTCCCGCCCGAGACCAAACCACCTCGTCCAAGTTTTTCGCCTCGTCCGTCATTTTCAGCCGCAAACAAAATCCCCTTCAGGAGACCACCGCAAAAAGACGCTGTATGTGGGCAGGAGAAGAAAGTGCCGTCGCGGCCGGGGCAGAGGAGTTATAACAACTGTCGCAGCATGCGCTTTCTGCCTGGTTGCCTGTGCCACCCCGCACTTCCAATAATGACATCCCTCGAAAGTGGACGGACATTCGGTCCAGCCACAACACACGCACATGATGCATGCATGCTTCCTCCCTCTCCTCCTCCTCCCCTCCCTCTCTCCATCACTCGCCCAACACACCTTTTGTCTCCGCCAAAGGGCCAGCCGGGGCACATTCAATTCCCCACACACCTAACCGCCGTCCGCCCAGGGGCCACATAAGTCCCTTGCGCCGAAGAGGAGGAGGCATCAATAAACGAAATTTGACCCTTTCCTGCGCGACCGACGACCACACATTTCCCATTCGTTATTGCTTATTTTGAGTGCACGAATGGGCATTGATTTGAGTATTATTTTTAGATCGGGTCAATTTGTGCGAATAATGTCAGAGGAAGTGGACTCTCACATCGTGGAGCGATACGGTACGCTTGTTTTGGTCCATGCTGAAATTCCATAGATTTGTTCAGACATACAAAAGAGACTCGGCAAAGGTACAACAATTAATAATTAATTGCTTCGGCTGATTAATCGAATTGGCACAAAATAATCCAATTTCGTTTATCCGTTTAGGCGCCTACGGAATTGTTTGGAAGGCCACCGATCGGCGCACCAACGACACCATTGCGCTGAAGAAGATTTTCGACGCGTTCCGCAATGCGACGGATGCGCAGCGCACATTCCGCGAGATAATGTTCCTGCAGGAGTTCGGACGCCACCCGAACGTGATCAAGCTGTTCAACATCCTGCGGGCGGACAACGACAAGTCAGTGAGATGGGTCACCACTCTAATAATGGAGATCCTCAAACTCAGAGACATTTATCTGGTGTTCGAGTACATGGAGGCGGATCTGCACAACGTCATCAAAAAGGTTGGAATTTTGGAATCGTCTCGCTCTGTTGGTCCCCAGACCGTGCTCCCTTCCCGTTCAGATGACGATTCTGAAGGACATTCACAAACAATGTTCGTTTGGGGAATAACAACACATTCCCCACTCAAAATACCTCCTCTGCCCAGACATAATGTGCCAATTATTCCGCGCCGTCAAATTCCTTCACAGCGGAAACGTGCTCCATCGGGACCTGAAGCCGTCCAACGTGTTGCTGGACGCCGACTGCCGAGTAAAGGTCGTCGTTGTCCCATCCCCCGTTCCACCGGACCAATCCCCCATTTGCTTGTTTTCAGTTGGCTGACTTCGGCCTGGCCCGCTCTTTCAGCCAGGTATTGGAGACACACAATGAATGGTTGGTTACTCCAGTCAACCTCAACTTCAGTTGGAGGACTACCTGGACGGGTCCAACGTGCCTGAGTTGACGGTAAAAGGGCTCTAGATCCTTGTCGGACCATTGGACTCTCTTTCAGGAGTACGTCGCCACCCGATGGTTGAAATTTGCATTTGAAATTCTACGCCCAAAAATATTCGCAGGTACCGCTCCCCGGAGATTCTGCTGGGTTCGTTGCCCTTTTTAGCACAAATTTGGAGTTGTTTCTTTTGTTTCAGCGGCAAAACGGTACACCAAGGGCGTCGATATGTGGAGTTTGGGCTGTATTCTCGCGGAAATGCTTTTGGGTGAATTGCCTTGGCGAACCGATTTGGCATTTCAACTCTAAATTGCAGGAAAGGCCCTTTTCCCGGGCAGTTCTACAATCAATCAAATTGAGCGGATAATGAACACGATCAACAGACCGTCAAAAGTATAGCACATCTAATAACCGAGCAAAACACCCGTTCTGCTTCCCTCCTCCCAGAACGACATTGACAGTATCGGTTCCGCTTACGCAGCGTCAGTGCTGGACAAAATGCCGCAGAGGCCGAAAAAGCCGCTGGACGTTGTGTTGTCGCAGTCGAGTGCCGATGCCCTCGACTTGGTCAACAGGTGCCGATTTTTGACCCGCGACTCATATAACCAACCCAACCTAGGTTGTTGGTGTTTGCACCTCACAAAAGGCTGAACGTGGAACAGTGCTTGGTGCATCCGTACGTGATCCAGTTCCACAACACGATGGAGGAGCCATCGCTGGAATACGAGGTCAAGCTGCCGCTGCCCGACCACATCCAGCTGTCGGTGGGTTGGCGAAATGCAAAGCAAATTTAAATAAATGAGTGAATACCTACTATCTCAGATCCACGAGTACCGGGACAAGCTGTACGAGATAATTGCGTCGCACAAAATCAATGTGCGACGGATCCAATACGACAAGTTGTTGACAACGACAGTGCCAAATGGCCGAGATGAGAATGCGCAAGCGAATGGACGTGTAATGGGACAGCAGCAGCAGAGAAGAAACAGCAGGGACCTGGGCAACCCGAAGCAGAACGGGACATGTCTCCAGCATCAACAGGGCGGCGACGAGAAGGCACATCAACTGAGAAGGGCACAGTCGCAACTTCACCAACGGCCAAAGACCTCGGTGCAGCACAAGAATTCGGCGAATGGCGGCGAAGAGCAGCGAAAGCAACAACGGCCGGAGACGGGTTATCAGCAGCAGCAGCATCCGGTCGGCAATGGTGAGACAGTAAGCGCCGCAACGAATGGCAGGCCGAAGAGGAAGAGTGTGCAGCACGAGCGGCGAGTGGTGGGCGAAAGCATGGACGTAGACAGCAGAAATCAGTTGGACAGTGCACGGCACAAACACGAATTTGGGAGCAGTCCGTCCATTGAGCAGAAGGCCAACCACACTGTCGGCGGGAGGTATGAGGAAGGCGGTCGTTGGAATATTATTTTCGGTCCATTCGTTCGCAGAAAATTCGGTCTGATCAACGGTGCCATTGGCGCGTTGATGAATAGGTCGGTGAGCGAGTCGAAATCACTGCACCAGAATGGCGGCACCCAACACGCACCGTCGAAACAGTTGCCCTCCTCGCAAACGTTCCTAGTCAAAATGGTCGACAAGAATAAGCCGCAGCAGGCTCCAATTGCCCAGTCTGAGCCCAGCGACACGGACCTGGACTCGGCGATGTCATCGCCTTCCGCCATCGAGACGGGGACCACGCAGATGGGGAGCGGCGAGACGGGAACGCCGATGAGACGGGAGTCGACGGAGACGCCGCAAAAGGAGAGGCGCTCTTTCGCCACCTTGCTGGCGCACCGGTCCAAGGCCTACGCAAACGGAAACGAGACTGCCTCAAACATGTTGAGAGGTGAGCTCGAGTTCTACATTTGCACTCACCTGGCGATTAATTGACTTTCTCCAGACCGTGCCCAAAGCGTGGAATCCTCGACCACTTCCGCCAAATTCGCTTTACGCGGGCGGAGCCGCACCAAGGACCCGCCAAAAGAAAACGGGGACCTGCATCCGGAGGAGAAGCAAAAACCGGCTAGACGCTCCATGAACATCTTCTCGGCACTTAGGCCTTCCAAACCGAATGTCAACAACTGAGAAGTGTTGACGGGCCAATAACAGTTCCTTGTTGTCTGTTCCAATCCCAGCAGCAATTTCTAGTCCACTGATTTCGCGTGTCTCTGCTACATTCATGCATTTTAAGAATTCTCCCTTCGCACACAACTCCCACGTCCTTTGTTACCAAATATATTTTATGTGTGTTAATGTGTTGGCCGCCCTTTAAATGTCAAAACACCATTGATCCACAAATTCCAAGTCCGATCACTTGTTTATGATTGATTGGTTGATTAATTGATTACGTACATGATCAAAAACAACAAATATCGATTATTCACGTTTGATCCATCATTAAAAATGAAATTTTTCGGGAACTAGAGGGTTTTGAGCGAGTGACTAGTTCTGAAGTCGGGGAAAACGAGAAATGGGCTGAATTTGGGAGGGGATAAAAATCATACATCTGAATTGCATTGACTTCCACCATTACCTTTGTCCGCCAGATATTCTTCTCTCCCATCTCGCCACATCCACTAGTCCCCTTCAATGGGCGGCCGCGGCGTGTGCGGTAGCGGCACCTTGGCCAGAGGTCGTGCGGGCAACTCGTAGTCGGAGTTTTCCGAGTCGCTCGGACTGCCCTCCCCGCCTCCGATGGGCGCGCCTCGTCCAATCAGGGCGCTCTTGTCACTCTCGCCGAGGCAAGGGGTCACCACAATCGACGGTCTAAAAATGAAATTTCGGAGAGAAAAAGGTCTTCCGCAATATGAACCTGCGTTGCTGGTTGTCGCCCTCGAACAATTCGTACTTATCGTCGACCGTCAGGGATGCCAGCCGGGCCATCAGGTCGAAATCGCATACAACTGGCGCCATCTCGGCATGTTGCACCTTTTTTCAATTGGTTAGGATATTTCGACCTTTGATCCTTACCCATCCCACTGGCGGCGAACTCGGAGGCGAGATGAGAAACTGTTTCTCGAGGGGTGGCAATTTGAGGTGGCCCTTCTCGTCTTGGTCGACCCGACTGGACATCTTTATGTTCTTCGCGAAGAAGGCCTTCATCTTTGCGCCGTTGAAAGAGTGGTGCTCTACGAGCAGCTTGGCGGCTGAAGACATATAGAACGTGCTGTTTTGAATTTATAAACTCGTAAAAACCTGTGGCATGTTCTGGCTTCTCGAAGATGATTCGGACTCTTTGGAAACTCTTCAAAAAGTGTATCTGAATTGGCTCGGACGCTATTTGCTGAAACATGGAGGTGAAGTTCTCTTTCTGTTTTTCGTCACCGAAGAGCTCTTTGGGCACATCCTAAATTGCCTAGTTTTATATGCAAATAAAACGCCCAAAATTAACCCGAATAATAATTGCGGTTGGAAGTTCATCCTTGTCGCCAATATTTTGCTTTTTCTTATCCGCTTCCTGCTTGCCCTCTTCGGCAGCGGATGGATTCATCCTGCTAATCAATGCTTTCTCTTCGCTTTTCTTTATCGCTTGGCGCCGGTTCCCAATTGGCCGCGGATGTCGTTGCGAATGGGATGGGCGCGGATAATTCTGTCGCTGGTTTGGTTTCCCTGCCTCTCTCGGGATGTCGAGACCCCTTTTTCGCCGCTCTGCTGCCGCCCCAGGCTAAGCGCTAAAATGGAGGATTCACTTTCCAATGATGAGCAGTGTAAGTGAGCAGTGGATTGGCCAAAGCCCAAACATGGCTGAAGCGGGGTTTCCTTCCCCTCCCCATTCGCGTTTGGATGGATGGCGGAAAAGGGCGAATCGAATAATTTTTCCAAGGCACTGAAAAGCAGGCAAGCAGAAGCAATGGCCAGCGAGCAACAGGAAACGGAATGGGTGTGGGACATTGTTAGGCAAGGGCAAAGCAAACAAACAATTTTTAGAACATGCCGAATGCTGATGTTTGGGCGAGTGAGCAACGAAAACGAATAGCACCAACCGCAACCGGTGGAATCGCGCCGGACGAAAATGCGCAATCAATACAGGAGTGTGAAGAACTGGCGAGGGTATTAGTATGGTACTTGTCGGTTATCTCTACCCAGATTTGAAAAAATTTTTTTGGTTTTTTTTGCTGAAAATCACATACATGGGATATTTTTGGGCGCTAAACACGAATCCGGGGTCAGTTTTCCGATCTGACCAATATGGACAAAGTTATGACATGTCAAATTTGGCAAAAACCACAGGGGGGACCCTTTTGGATTTTCGGTTCAAAAATTTCA